>PVIU01012200.1:0-61175 GCA_004026605.1 Ondatra zibethicus
TTTCAAGGTCTGTGAAGAATTGTGTTGGGATTTTGATGGGGATTGCATTGAATCTATAGATTGCCTTCGGTAAGATTGCCATTTTTACTATGTTGATCCTTCCTATCCAAGAGCATGGGAGATCTTTCCATTTTCTGGTATCTTCTTCAATTTCTTTCTTAAAAGACATAAAGTTCTTGTCAAATAGGTCTTTCATATCATTTGTTAGTATTAATTACCCCAAGATATTTTATGTGATTTGTGGCTATTATGAAAGGTGAAGTTTCTCTGATTTCCCTCTCAGCTTCTTTATCCTTTGTGTATAGAAGGGCTACTGATTTTTTTGAGTTGATCTTCTATCCTGCCACTTCACTGAAGGTATTTATCAACTGTAGGAGTTCTCTGTTAGAGTTTTTGGGGTAACTTATATACACTATCATATCATCTGCAAATATTGAAAGTTTAACTTCTTCCTTTCCACTTTGAATCCCCTTGATCTCCTTATGTTGTCTTATTGCTATTGCTAAAACTTCAAGAACTATGTTGAAGAGATATGGAGAGAGCAGACAGCCTTGTCTCATTCCTGATTTTAGTGGAATCACTTTGAGTTTCTCTCCATTTAATTTGATGTTAGCTGTCGACTTGCTATATATTGCTTTTATTATATTTAGATATGATCCTTGTATCCCTAATATCTCCAAGAAATAACGACATCTTGAATTTTGCATGCAAATGGATGGAATTATAAAACATCATCCTGAGTGAGGTAACCCAGACCCAAAAAAAACCCGAATATGGTATGTACTCACTCATAAGTAGATACTAGTCATAAATAAAGGGCAATGAGCCTATAGTTCAGGATCCTAGAGAAACTAAGTAATAAGGTGAACCCAAAGAAAAACATATATAGACCCACCTGGAAATTGGAATCAGACAAAAACTTGGGAGCAGGGGGGTGGTGAGTGGGGGGGGAGAACTTGAGGGAATGGGATGGTCGAGATGGAGGAAGGACAGATATGAGAGCAAGGAAAGAGATATCTTGATTGAGGGAGACATTATGGAGTTAGCAAGAAACCTGGCTCTAGAAAAATGCTTAAGAACCCATAAGGATGAACCTAGATGAGACCCTAAGCAATAGAGGAGAGGGTGTCTGAACTGACTTTACCCTGTAGTCAGACTGATGACTATCTTAAATATCACCATAGAACCTTCGTCCAACAACAGATGAGAACAGAGGCAGTGACCCACATTGGAGCACTGGACTGAGCTCCCAAGATCCAGTTGAAGAGTGGAGGGGGTGAGAGTATGAGCAAGGAATCCATGACCATGAGGGGGTCATCCACTGAAACAGTTTGCTTGAGCTAATGGTAGCTCACCAACTCCAACTGGACTGGGAGTGAACGAGCATGGGAACAACCAAGCCCCTCTGAAGGGGGTTGACAGCTGGGGCAGACTGAGGGGCCACTGATAGTGACACTGGGATGTGTCTCTATTGCATATACTGGCTTCATGGGATCCTATTCTCTTTGGATGTAAACCTTGCTCAACCTAGATGTAGTAGGGAGGGCATTGGACTTTCCACAGGGCGGGGTGCATGGCACTCCCTTAGGGTTGGAGGGATGGGGGGAGAGTCTGTGGAGGGAGAGGGAGAGGACTGAGAAGAGGGGAGAGAGTGGGAATTTGGATTGGTATTTTTTAAGTAATAAAAAAAAGAAAATACTCTATAAACTTGCCTGTAGGCAGTCTACATAGAGGCATTTTCTCAGTTGAGCTTCCTCTTCCAGATACTTCTAGCTTGTGTCAAGTTAACAAAAAAAAACCCCACCAAAAAAACACCAAACTAGTCACACAAGGAAGATATAAATTAAACACACAAAAATCAGTAGCCTTCCTACATACAAACAACAAGCACACTTAGAAATAAACCAGGAAACAGTAGCAAATTCACGATAGACTCAAAAATATATTTTGGTATCAATCTAATTAAGGAAACGGAAGACTTGTACGATAGAAACTTTAAGACAATGAAAAAAAACTGAAGATATCTAAAGATGACCAGACCTCTCATTGCTCATGTATTGGTAGGATTAAAATAGAATTAATATTGTAAAAATGGCCATCCTGCCAAACACAGTTCCCAGTTCCCTGTTATAAGAAAGTTCCATGTACTTTGCATGTTTGCATTCTAGCTTGTAAAATCTCTTTAGCCTAACCTGGAGCGCCGACTATCCTTCGGGCTGGACCCATTCTGCTGATGTTCTCAGGAAAAGCCTTGCCAATAACACTGAAGTACTTTGATTTCAAGCACTTACATTGATTCCTTCATAGAGGTTCCATATTTATCACATTTCTATGTTCCTGAGTATTCTTTCTTTTTATATAAAGGCACTAAGATATCATTCATTGGTGCGGGAGAATTGTCTGTATTCTGTCAATCATGTTTTAAATAAACGCTGATTGGGCAGGCAGGAAGTATAGGTGGGACAACCAGACAGGAAGTAAAGGTGGGGCAAGAAGAACAGGAGAATTCTGGGAAGAAGGAAGCCCATTCCTTCCCAGTCCTACCCAGACCACTGAAGAAGCAGGATGTGACCCGCCCTGCTGAAAAGGTACTGAGCCCTGTGGCTAACATAGATCAGAATAATGGGTTAATAAAAGCTACAAGAGCTAATAAGAAGCCTGAGCTAATGGGCCAATCAGCTTATAATCTTATGGAGACCTCTGTGTGATTTTCTTTGGGGCTAGACGGCTGCGGGAACTGGGCAGGATAGAAGCCCCTACAAGCAGGCCTTTCATGTTACAATTCATAGCTATTATAAATACCCTGTCTGATGTTTATAAAAACCTGTCCCATGTCTGTGTCTATGACATACTTAGCATTGCTGTTTGAGATATATTTTTCTTGTTTTTACATGTCTCATTTTGGGGTAAAATGTCAGACAATCATTTTGAATAATGTGAACTCAGAAAAGTATATCTATAGTGTGGGGTTTTATGTCAAGTTAGCTAGGAGATAGTCTTTTTTCCTGTTCTCTCTGGCTACATGTGACATGACCTTCATGTATCACTTTGTGCAGGTTTCTTCAGCCCTCTCTTGCCTTTAGGATGTTATAGATCCTTCCTAAGTAAATCAGAAAAGGCTTATTTAAGAGGGTCTTTATTTACCAAATTAGAAGCATAAAAATATCACTCTAATGATCAATACATGTTCGTGGGTGTATTTGTAAGGACATTTCCACAGATAGTTAATTAAGGGGGGAACTGCTGTGTATGGGATAAGCTTCAGCTCATAGATTGGGGTCCAGTGGAGTAAAATTGGAAGGAGAGACACACACACTCTCTCTCCCTCTCCCATTGCTCTGTCAAACTCTCTACCTTGTTGTCTTGCCTCACCACAACTCAGTAGCAACAAAGGCAGCCAACCATGAACTGACTTCTGAGACCATGACCATAACAGATTTCCCACACTTTAGTCTGATTTCTCGGGTATTTGTTACAGTGGTGAAAATCTGAGTAGTTCAAAATAATAAACTAATAGGAAGAATGACGAGCAAACTTTTGCCAATATGTGGAGGATCTAAATGCAATAAAGAAATTCCTAGATATGCCAATATACATTAAAAGTATCTAGAAAGAAATAGAAAATTTGAATAGATCTATATTTATTCAGTATACCAAAACTATCATTAAAGTTTTTGGGGCATCAGATTCCTGAGCCAAATGGTCTCATTGTTAAATTGTCTTAAACTTTTACTTAACTAGAAACCATTTGTAAATCAATTCCTCAGGGAAAATTGAAATGATAACCATGAAGAAAGTCCTCAAAGTGGAAGGATACAGTATTTTTCCAGATTAAAAAGGCAATATTATAAGGATGACTTTTTCCTTAAATAGTAGGTGATATTGTTAGCCAATGTGATGAAAAGAGGCATACTAAGTTAAAGTTTGGGGAGATAAAAACAAAGAATAGGAAAGTTCTCAAGGGAAGGCAAACACAATGGTACCCACACCAATACCAGGATTTGCTGGAAAGCTGAGTGTGGCCATGGGGCACAATTCAAGAACAAAGGATGTTGAACCAAGCAGAATCCAGGCAAGAAGAAACAAAGTGGTCATAAACTAAAGTCCAGTTACACCACCATGGTCAGCATGGTGTCATAGGCACAGCTGCTGAGTCAGAAGGCACCGAAACATGAAGACAGCCTTACTTCTAGTCTAAGAGTAGAGTGTATCCTCCATTCTTCAGGGAGCTGGACTCACTCTCCAAGGCCGCAGTGCCTTCGTTTGTCTGTAGTAACACTGCAGAGACACATCTACATCTGTGTTTGAGTGTGTTCCCATCCCCTCCAGGCCAGAGACCGCTCCACAGCTGACTGCTCCTGTCCATTGACTTCTCATTTATGGGAAGATCATGCCCATTCTTTCTTCTCATGTGCCATCAACTAAAAGCAGTTACTGTTGTTTCTTAAAGACAAGAGAGTAGATGAGAGGCACAGGGACTCATTAGGAAGGGGAAAAAGAGGGAGACAGTGGATACAGAAGGAGAAACAAGAGTGAGTAACGGGTTGAATATGACCTGATAGATTACATACATGCATGAAAACACTATAATGGGACCCCTGAGATAGTCAATATATATACAAATGGAAACTAGAAAATCATGTTTTTATGAAGAAAATGTGAACGTTTTTAGTTTTTTTTATTGGTTTAAATTAAGTCTTTCATGCAGGACCTTTCTCTCACCTTTCCCAGCACATTAAGAAGACAATTAAGCACGAGAGACAAGCACTGCCTGAGCCCCATTATATTTACGAGTTCTCCTCTTCACCAAAGAGCAAAGGATCATTTAACTTTTCTGATTATTTCAGGGGAGTAGCTGAGAGATTTATAAATTGACAGTGGGATTTCTTATAGATATTCTAGATAACGAGGTGAACAGCATTGTGTTTAGTGTGGGAGGGACCAAGCCCCCAAAATGTTGTTTACCAAATCGCCGGTTGGATCTTATCACAGCAAAACAGATTTACTTTTCTCACACATTCTTTTTCAGAGGCATCTGAAATTCAATGTGTGTGCCGAACCTTCAAATATGTTTGACGGAGTTTTTCTGCTGGAAAACTATAATAGCATTGAACTTGAAATGTATTTCCCCCCCACCCGACTATCTAAATCAGACTGTCAGCAGGGCACTGCTGGATGGAGGGGGTTCTTGTCCTTCCATTTTCAGTCACCGAGTGAGGCAGGAGGAAACCTCCCTGACCTTGCCGCAGCCTCCAGCTGCTCTGTGGCCGGCCTCTCCGAAATGGTGAATTGCTGCCTCTCTAGTAGCTACATAGCCAATGTCGCTGAAGTAGTTTGAAGAATTGTAATTTTACAAGGCTCCTAAAATGCCTGATTTCCGCCTATTAAAACTATATAAAAAATTTTAAGATGCTGGCCAAAACGCATAATCAAAAGGCTGTTTCCTAGCTGATAGTTAAGGCGATCTCCCCCCTCCTCCTCTTTCCTCCACGTCTTCCCCCCATTCTCTTCCTCTTTACTTTCTCTCTGTTTTCCTCTTCTTTGTTTAGAATTTCCCAGCTATAAAGTTTCTTTAGAATATTTCTTTCCCATGAATGGTGAGTTTGGTAAGCCTTATCTTCCTTCACCTCATGGTATTTTCTCATTTTCCTTGTGCAATATTTTTCTTTCACACACTGGTTGCTTAGGCGTGTGTTGTCTAATTTCTGTTTATTTATGAATTCTTGAGCTTTGTTTTTTTGTTGATTTCTCCTTTCCATTTTCGTCAGGAAAAAAAATGCTTCATAAGATGTAAGCTTTCTAATATTGACTTGCACTTGTTTTAGAGTCTGGAGAGTGTGCTACTCTAGCACTGTTCTGTGTTCGTGGGTACAAATGTCTATTCTAATGTCCCTGGCGCTTTTCTAGAACGCTGTTCAAGTCCTCCACTCCTCATTAATCTGAAATACTGAGAATTTTTGTCGCCAATAATTCTTGTGATATTGCCCTTTTGCATTTGAATGACTCCCCCCCCCTGTACTCCCTTGATATCCATATGGAAATTATTTGTCTAGATTTGGAAATAAATTGCTGTCTTCACCAATGAGAAATCAGGACATCTCTCTCATTTTATCCCACCTCAAGAGCCAGCGTTCCTTGTTCTGTGTAACAGACATGAACCTTGCAGGCGTAATCTGGTGGCTTCCTGTATCAGACTACCTAAGTGTACCTATATAAGAGTGTGTTGTGCATTCCCTGCTCCTGCTCCTTCATCTCTGAGCACGTATCACCTGCCCAGAGTGTTTCTGTGTCACCTTTGCTGGAGATCTCACTGAGCATGCTCCTTTGCCTTCTCCTCTCTTCTCTTGTGGCATGTACAGTGTGACCTCAGGAGTACAGACTGTCCTGCCTCCCTACGTGTGTGCCAGGCCACCAAACACAAACATCTCTTTCACTTCAAGAGCTTTTGAGTCCTCTTATGAAAGATTCAACAATCCTATATACAGGAACAGAACTATGCTCTTAGGGAAACTTCAAATAGACAAAGTTCACATAAGGCAAGCTTGTTTATTCCAGTTTAAAGGAGCGCAGAGACTCTGAACATGAAGATATTTAGGGAATCTGCAAGTTCCTCTGATGGTTTACATATTATGGCACAAGTGGACACCAACACAAAATGCTCACATGCTCTGGCAACAGTAGAGCCCTTTAAGAGTGGAACTAGATTCTTACGTTCAAATCTGAACATCAAGTTCTCATCCAAATTTCAGAGCTCAGGCATTCCTGGAGATAAACATGATTGATAAAAAGAAGATTGTTTGTTGGTTGGTTTGGTTTTGGCTTTTGGTTTTGTTTTCTCCAGTGGTTAGAATGGAACCCAGGGCCTGCATCATGCTAGGAAAGTGTCCACTATAGCACTATAGCCCTAGGTCCTTAACAGGAGTGTTAGCAACCTATATTTGTGTTAGGAGTCTAAGTCTGTTCACACTAAGTTATTTTAATTAGTCCATAGTGGCCTTTGTTACCTGAACTTAGAAAACTGTAGTGAGAGGCTTGTTGTTATTGTTGTTGTTGGAAAACTGCCAAGCTAGGAAAGGCAGAGCCTTTCTCCCTCTGAATACCAGAAGGACACAATGGATGCAATGCTGTGGAGAAGTACAGCTGTTTTCAGAAAACCCATTTGAATACCTGGATTATTTATCTTGAGGGGGGATCCTCCCTTTATGAGAGCATGTCTGATGCTTAGTAGAGTTGTTGGGTGAACAGGTTTCACTCTGTTTCTCCTTCCCTGACGCTTCTTTATTTTCACTAAAGCCATCTGTTTGGGGGCAGATGCTGACAGACTACACCTTTAGAAATACCCTGTACTGTTGTGATGCCATCAGCTCACATCTTCCTCTGTCTTTCTTTCCTCAGACAGCGTGGGCTGGAAAAGAGCCCCTGGATGAGTTAGAATGGCCCAGCTCCTCAGTCACCCCCGACTCTCAGCCCAAAAAGTGTGACTTTGGGCTGCTTAGTTAATTGTTTCTTCCAAATGCATATACCACCCACCCTAAGCACTTCTGTACCATCCTTCCAGATGTGTGAACCATACCCTTTCCTGGCATTTCTACACTACCTGCTTCAGACATGTCTACACCACCTGTTCCAACTGTTTGTTTACATCTCCATTTCCAGGCAACTCTGGACCACCTGCTACAGGAATGCCGTGACCACCTGCTCCTGGTGTATTTATACTACCCTTTCCTGGCATGTCTATACCATCTGCTCCAGAAGGGTCCATTTTACCAGGTTTTTCCGCTAGTGCCACTCCATGGTTGTCTGTACTGCATGCTCCAAGTGTGTCTACGCCACCCTCTCCAGCTTTGTCTAATTACCCGCTCTACCTCAAAAGCATGAGGCGCAAAAAAGCAACGAGTCTGTTACAAGGAAAGAAAACAAGCCTTTTCTTTCTAAAGTGAGTATTACAATCCCTTCCCCACACCAGATTACTAGATGATGTGAATTGTACGACACAGGATGTGTGCCTCTGGGATTTGTTTAGCTTGCTCCAGATGTCTCTTTCAGACTCTGTGTTCAGTGGAACAGTGATGTCCTGGTGTGGGACAATTGAATCTCCGTGTCTCCTTCCTGCATGTTGGTTCTAGTAGTAGAACTGTAGTAGATTCCTTTTTGTCTAACTTCTTTACATAGATTGTTCAATCTATGAATTTCATGCCTGTAAGATAGGTTTAACGCCTTACGTTTTCATCTTAACTTGACATAAGCTAGAGTCCTCTGAGAGTAGGAACCCTCAGTTAAGACAATGCCTCCCTCAGATCAGGCTGTAGGCAAGTCTGTAGGATATTTTCTGATTGGTGTGACAGGGCCCCACCTAGTGTGGGTAGTGCCACCCCTGAGCTGCTAGTCCTGGGTACTATAAGAAAGCAAGCTGAAGAAACCAAGGGGAGCAAATCAGCAAGCAGCACTTGTCCATGGCCGATCCATCAGCTCCTGTATCTAAGTTCCTGCCTTGAGTTCCTCCCTGACTCTTCTGGAAGATGAACTACATGAACTAAGCTGAAATAAACCTTTTCCTGTTCAAGTTGCTTTGGGTGCTGCTGTTTATCACAGCAATAAAGACCTAACAAAGACATCCTCAATGTAGTCTGCAGAAAGCTTCAGTGACTAATGATTAAGACCAAAGCAACAAGTCGTAGCAAAAGTAACTCCTAGTCTACAAACTGCTTTCAGGGCCACCCCCTTGGCCAGTGTTCTGTCATTGCTGGGTCTGCCCGGGCAGAGACTGACTTCCCCTCCTGCTCCTGCGTATCCTGCCGATCTCCACTCCGTCTCCCAGTGGTGTTGGCCCAGTTTCCATCCTGCTGCTCTTGGGTATCACCCTGAATGCTCCAAGGACCACAGTACCAATTAAACTCTGTATTCATGTTGCCTGCAGCGAACGGAGTCTACTTGTCATCTTGCCTCTCATCACAGCAACCCCAGAGAGTCAAGCAGTGAGTTCCCAGCTCTGCCCCTTGTATCCTTTTCCTGCGAATACTATTCAAACACTCCAAGCCACAACTTTACCTAGGTAATGGTACGAGCAATTTCAATATGACAGCATACATAGAAACCCCCTCATAAATTAAAATTCCACTCCAATTCAATGTAACTTAATTTCTGAAATTATTTAGAACACCGGTATCCAGCTATCCTCCCACTCTGTAAGATTCCCAAGTTCTTGTGTCTTAAAAATGGCTGTTGTTCCTAAGAGCAGATGACTCTATGATTCTGGACCTAGGCCAAAGGGTTTGACCTTTCCTGGAATACTTAGAGCTGCCTGATCTCTGGCTGGGTCATCTCTAAGCTTGCAATACATGATGAAGAGTTAATGGCATCATTCATCCATGTGTAGTTTATTCCAGTTTTCAAATTTCAAATTATCTTTAAAAAACACAGTTTCCTTTTAAACATCTGTTTATTTCTTTTTAATGCACCCAGATTATTTCCCTAGATATTAGCTTTCTAATGTTTATTGTATTAGTCAATAATAAAAATAATTGAGGTGTAGATTTCTCTGAAGATTTCTGTAGAGATCTGGCTTTGTTACCATGGCCAGCCCCGTGCTGGGCCATGGCAGTCCATCCTAAAGATATCTCCAGTCTTAAAATGTCCTGTCCAGGTTACAGCCCCCTTCTCCCCTCTCTTCCTCGAATAGCATGTTTTTTATAATATTGTTTCACCGTTCCTTAAAAATTTCCTTTAAACTTTATGCTTTAGTCTGATAATTATTCAGATTATTATTCTAATTGACTCATTAAATAAGGGGCTTTGCGGTATTTGTCATGTATGAACAGCTTAAAACCGAAAGCAGGGAAGCCGTCAAAAGCAGAGTCTGATGCACCAGGATGGGGCTTAGGATAAAGCAGCAGGAGAGCTACCCCTGCAGCTCCTCTGTGCTTCCGGGCAGATAGAGGAACCTGCACACCAAGGAGCTGGCAAGCAGACACCGAGCATCCATTCCCATTGGCTCCTTTCACCCCTTCAAACAAAAGCCTCAACCTGGGAAGGGATTTCGAATTCATCAGTTCTAAACCTTGTAAGCAGAGGCCACACAGTCACTCGGACAAGGTCGCATTGCTTTTTAGAGGCAGCAAAAAACAATTTCAGACATGAATCCTCTTCTGTTCTGACATAAAGGGTGATATAATGACAGCTGAGCAGTAGCTATGCTCAAATTGGAGGGCACAGTCTTTGCCTTCAACAGGCCTCAGGGTGAGGATGGAGCAGATGGCAGGCCTGGGGGCTCGCCATCACCTAGAAAGCAGTGCTGTATGCAGAAGGGATTGTTTGCTGAGGAAAGAGGATCTTCAGCGATGTGTTTCTCCAGGATGAGCAGGGTTTCCTCAAGTGAACGGTGTTTCCTCGAGGTAAGCGTCTTTCTTCGCAGTGAGCAGAATTCCCTCAGGGTGGACAGTTTCCTTAGTGGACAATGTTTCACGATAAACTGTCTCCTCACCTTGAACAGCGTTTCCTGAGAGACGACAGAGTTTCCTTGGGGGAACACACTTCTTCACAGCAGGCAGCATTTCCTCTGAGCGGAGTTTTTTCCTCAGGGTGGAAAGGGTTTTCTTCAAGTAGTTGGTATTTCTCCTGGCTGCACAGCACCTCCTCAGGACAGGTGACATTACTGAAGGAGGGCGGAATTCCCGGAGTTTTGTGATTGATAGAGTTATCTAAGAGATAACTAATGATGATAAGAGATGCTGAGAGTTATCTCTAGCCTTTCTTTTACTTTTTATTTTGAAACAGGACCACAGTAAGTTTACAAGACTGTCATTGAAGTTTTTCTGCATCTTAAGCAGTATTTGAACTTATGATTTTCTTGAGCCTCCTGAATAGCTTGATTGCCTGTGCCACTAGGGTCCACCTAGAGAACTGTCTGTCACCTTATACCCTCTGTGTTGATGCAATCTGGCTCCTGGGCTTGTAAAACTTTGCTGAAGATGCTTGGTTGATGACTTAGCTTACACATTTAGGCATCTTACTATAATGTTGTTGCTGTGGAATATTTTCACTAGGCAAAGATGTGTTACATTTGTTTATGAGGCAGAAACCTGGGCTCAAGAGAACAAAAGAGCAATGAAAGAAAAATGGGAGAAGGAGGAAAGAATGAGGGACACGCCCAGGGCAAGGAGCCAGGCAGTTGCCAGCCAGACATAGAGGAGCAGTGAAAGTAAGCTACACAGCAGTGAGAAAGGTAATAATTCCCAAGTCAGAAATGTAAATAAAGACTAACAGGTTAATCTAACAGAACCAGTCGAAAATGTGCCCAAGCCAAGCATTCAAAACTATTAATAAATCTCTGTGCCATGTCTTGGTAGGTGGTATGTGACCTAAAAGAAAAAGCCAGTATGGGTTGTTTCTTAGATTATATTAAGAAAACGGGTATGGGGGTCACACCTCCTCATGGATCATGAACTGACTTACTAGTTTATTAATTGCATTCCTGTGGATAAACTCCTTTTCCATTCCCTCATCTAGAAAACTGGAATAAAAGGTGTTCCTCTTGAGCTCCTGGTCAAGAGGGTGAGTGCACACATAGCGCTTCCACTAAGGGGTGGCAGCAAAGCCACTCTTCCTGAGGTCACACGTGCAGGAGCACACACAGGGAAGGCTTGGACCTTTGATGAGCTGAGTCCTGATTGGCTGTGTGGCCTTGGAATCAGTTGCTTCAAAAAATGCAATGTTCCTTATGTACCCATATCTATCAGACTCTCACAGTTCATGTTTAACATGATAGCTACAAGTATGTGTGGACACATAAGTGAGTACTGGATGTTTGACACAACTCCAGGGTGGTATTGGAACACCTTGGGGGAGCTGGTTGAGGCTGAACTTTGAGCTCACCTCCTTTAGACAGTATACTGGCTGGTTTTGTCTGTATTTCAGTTTGACACAAGCTAGAGTCATCAGAGAGGAAAGAGACTTAGTTGAGGAAATGCTTCCATGAGCTCCATCTGTAAGGTATTTTCTCAATTAGTGATCAATGGGGGAGGGCCCAGCCTATGGTGGGTGGTGCCATCCCTGGGATGGCAGTCCTGGGTTCTATAAGAAAGCAGGATGAACAAGCAAGGGGAAGCAAGTCAGTAAGCAGCTCCCTTCCACAGCCTTGCGTCAGCTCCTGCCTTCAGGTTCCAGCCCTGCTTGAGTTGCTGTTCTGACTTCCTCTAAGGAAGGACTATGATCTGAAAGTGTAAGCCAAATAAACCCTTTCTTCCCCAACTGGCCTTTTGGTTATAGTGTTTTGGCATAACAATAGAAACCCTAAGATAAGCTGGTACCTGTGTAGTGGGGTATTGCTGCGACAGAGCTGATGATGTTTCAGGTAAGATTGTGGAAGGACTTAGGAACTTTGGGCTAGAAGAGTCATTGAGTGTCAAGATGTCTGTGGGAACTTGAGAGCACTGCAGAGGATGGAAGCCTAACTTTCAAAGTTTCAGAGAGAAGTTTAAAGACTCTAACAATGTCCTTTGCTATTCTGAAGTAAGATCCCGTGGTTCTGGTTAGCTGGGGCTGAAGAGTCAGCTGTGATTAACAAGATGGTAGGACCACTAAAGCAGAACTTTGCTTTGTTGGGATACTTGATGCTGGTCAGCTGGGGCTAAGAAATCAGCAGTGATCAAGAAGAGACCAGCATCCCCTGAGGTGAAATCGTCTGGAAAGTGTTTCCTGAGAACGAAGAGAAGCTGTGTTCCAGAGGTGGCCAAGGTTGTATCTCATCCTGGTGGCTGGACTTGGTAATGTGTAAGACTCACCCAGGTGGTACTGATTCTGAAGGCATCGGGGGTCATGGAGAGCAGCTGAGGCTTGGTTCTGTGCGAGGCCATTGGTGAAGGTGCATCCTTAGTAACAGTTAAGACCCAGGACTGAAGGGGTCATGCAAAGAAGTTGAGGCTTGGCACTCTGAAGAGAGCCTGTGAGAGGCCATTGGTGAAAGTGCAGCAGAAGATCCCAGCATTTTGGAAATGCCAGTACCATGGGATAACCACCAAGAACGGCAGCAGTGGAGTGGAGCCTACTGGAGCCTAGAAGACAAACTGTGTGTGCTGCAGGAGATGGAGCCAGAGAAGCGGCATAAGTCCGGAGGAGGAGTTCAAAAGATCGTGAGTGAATCCTGGATAATTGGGCATTGAGTTACTTATACTGCTGGAGTTTGATTTCATTTGGTTCAGATTGTGATGGTGCCCTGGTTCTTTCCTCCTGAAAAAGGTATTTAGTTTTGATTTTTAAAGTAGCCCACGGGTGAAAGACTTGAACTTTTAAAAGAGATTGGATATTTTAAAGAGACTGAAATTTTAATTGCATTTGTAAAGACTGTGGGTCTTTAAAAGTCATTCATGATTTTACAGTGAGATCTTGGGGATGAATAAGAAAGGAAGGGCTGTGGCTCAATAGTGATGTGTTTCTGTGTCAAGCTGACAAGGGGTCAGGTGTACAGGCTCCTTTTGTGTGTCAGTTTGATACAAGCTAGAATCATCAGAGAGGAAGGATTCCGTAAGCAGCTCTCTTCCATGGCCTAAGCATCAGTTCCTGCCTCCAAGATCCTGCTTTGGTTGAGTTCCTGCCCTTACTTCCTTTGGTGATGAACAGCAATGTAGAAATATTAGACAAATAAACCCTTTCCTCCCCAATTTGCTTTGTTGGCCACTGTGTTCCATTGCAGCCATAGAAACCCTCAGACAGGTAAGACTGTCCTGCTAAGCAGGTGGTAGGAAGGGACTTGCTAATCAACATGAAACAGACTCTACCGGGCTCACTGGGAAATAGAGGCTAGGATGCCTTCCACAGCAGGACAAGCATCTCTCCCTTTGCAGAGTTCAGGAAGATAGACCCAAGTCCTTTAGGAAGGTGGTTAGGACCAACAAGCAAGATTATAGAGGAGAGGTTTTGGCAGAACATCAGAGAAAGTCTCTGGTCTGTAAGAGCCCAACGGCTATGTGGTTCACAAAGGGAGGGAGACAGTCAAAGAGGTGGTGCCGCATTATTTCAACACACTCTGCTATAGCCACTTTAAGTGTTCTTACAACTCTCTGGGACTGAGCTGTGGGTAAGCACCTTACCACACACTTACAAGGCAAGGTATGATGGCACTTATCTGGGTATTCTCTGCCTGTCTTCTGGTCAGGCATAGCAGAGTGTGCCATCAGGGTACAGAAAAGGCAGTGAGGCAGGGTAGTATTGCCTACCCGGATTCCAGGTCTCCTTGTCCTAAAACTAGGCTGGGGTCATCCACATCTCTCTCAGACACCCCCAGCATCACAGGGGTGAGGAGCTTAGTGTGTCTCCTCACCTGATCTGCCTGCTGTGTGGTTTGAACGCCTCTCCTAAAGCCCCTTGATTACTATATAGTATTTACAGTGGCTCAAAATAGCCTGACGCAGACTGATCCCAGGGAGGGGCCCTAGTGATAAACAGAGTTCTGCTGGCAGCTTGACAGCTGTAGAGTCATATTTTATTTAATTCTGTTAGGTTTGTAAGAGTAGGAAATACAAGCACTTACTTGGTAAAAATAAAAAAGGAAATAAAAGTCTTCTTACTTTTTAATCCTTAAACTTTATTTGGTTATATTTCAACATAGAAGTGAATATTTTAGTTAAAGTAAACTAAAGACATAATTTGTAGTGTATTTCTTTTATGTCGAAAAAGAAAACATTTAAAACATTTTCAAGTTATTATATTTAAATAAAATATATGAAAATTAGGTCACATACAGTTATAGAAATACAAGAAAACATAATGGGAATGTAACCCTTTCTAATAGTTTAATTTATTCAAATAAGTTTTCCAGATAAAATATCCCAGTATGAATTACTATTCCTATTCTTTGTATCTGTACTTTATTATGTAAAAGCATCTATCCATTTTCACAGTATTTATTGTCCCTTCTCTTAATGTAGCCTTCTAATCTCCTGCTCAGTTTTCTGCATTAATTCAAGCAAAACTGCAAAACAATCAAATAGAGAAGTCTTGCTGTATTCATACGGCTCGGCTCTTGAATCAAGATTTGCAATGTCCCTGTAAGACAGTCGTGGGAAGAATGAGAATAAAAATAGCACAGAGTCTATTTAAACCCAGTTTATTGTTATGTGAATATTAGCGGTTTACTTTTATGAGGAGGTATTAATGGTATATAATGAGCTTCCTTATGACATCTTCATACATGTCTGCAAGGCATTTTTACTGTATTTACCTTACTTCTTTTTGTCTCTCTCCCACTTCCACCAATTCTCTTACTGACTAGCCACCCTTCTATCTTTGCATTTTTCTTTTGTTGGTTTTGGTTTTGGGGACCCAATGAGTTCCATTAGGGTTTCTTACAGAAGCATGAGTAATTCAACTAGTGGTTACACCACTGAATAAAATGTTCTTCTCTCATTGTCCCAGCAACCAATAATTGCCTGTACATTCATTTCAGTTATGATCTCTATTGCCTGTGCTGTAGCCTGTGAGCCTCTTGCCTATTTTCAGAGATGTTGGGGAAGGCAGCGGGCCTGGGGTAGTGTTTGCTGTGTTACTGTCCCCTCCTTTACATCTGTTCCTCATACTTGACTATGAGGCATGGATACTCCTAGAGCCTTCACAAAGATGGTGTTGATGGTTTTGCTTGTGTTTCTACTTTTCTGATAGGGGACAGATCTTGGATTTCCTTACCGCCATTTTTTCACCTCTTAGTGCCTTTGTTGCTTTTCCTTGCTATATGTGCCATCCTACTTAGATCCCATCTGGCATAGTCACTGTTGTGGGATTCCACTCTTATGCTATGAATATGTTTTATTACCATTGGTTAGTAAAGAAGCTGTTTCGGTCAATATCTTAGCAGAACAAAGCCAGGTGGGAAATCTGAGCAGAGATAACAGACAGAGAGAGAGAGAGTAGGTGGAGTCAAGGAGACACCATGTAGTTGCTGAAGGAGAAAAACACCAGAACACTGGAACCTGACTGGTAGGCCACAGCCTCATGGTGATACACAGATTAATAGAAATGGGTTAATTCAAAATGTGAGAGCTAGCTAGAAATACGCCTGAGCAATGTTGTAATTAATACCATTTTTGAGTGATTATTCAGGTCGGAGCAGCAGGGAAACAAAAGAGCAGTCTCCTACAGGTCATGATACGTTGTGATTTTTTTCAGTTTTTTTTTTGTTTTTGTTTTTGTTTTTTTGGAGTGGAGACCTGTTAGATATAGTTAAGAATTTTTCACAAAGATGCCAAGGAAGAATGAGACTGTTCTGTCCTATCTTCCACGGTACTTTCAGGGTTTCAGTTCTAGTGAATTAGGTCTTCAAAACTTTGCTTGTGAATTCTCTCTTGTTGTCTGTCCTCTGGAAAAGACTGTGCAGGTAGAGTGTTGTTTCTTTCCTAGTTGGGGGATTTTCTAGAAGAGAAGTCCAGTCTGGGTTTTCTTTGAAGTTTGTTATTGTCTCTTAATTTCCTGAGCACAGAAAGCAAAACATACATAAAATAACTGTAACAAAAAAGAAATA
Source organism: Ondatra zibethicus (assembly GCA_004026605.1). Taxonomy (NCBI): domain Eukaryota; kingdom Metazoa; phylum Chordata; class Mammalia; order Rodentia; family Cricetidae; genus Ondatra; species Ondatra zibethicus. Next base: position 16,508 of record PVIU01012200.1, read on the forward strand.
AATTTCCTAGCGATTCTTTAAAACAAAATTTCTCCAAAGTGCATTTGATTAATATCCAGTTTGTAGAAAAACACCCTGTGCCCATACATACGTAATCACTAGGCATGTACTACCCCATATATGCACAGAGATTGAGGTATTTTCTGTGTGGGGTGCATGATGGGAAAGGCACTTGAGTAGGGAAGGTCTTTTCTGATTTTCAGACTTCTCGTGAATCTCCAGTAATCCTGGGAATTTTCCCCAGCTGTTCCTTCATCTGGAATTACCAATCCTGCTACAAATGCTGCAGCCATGGCTGTGATGTCAGGACAATTTCAGACCACTGACCTAAGGAGCAATCTGGACATAATAAATAGTACTAAGGTCTGAAAAGACGAACATAATTGTCTCATACCCTAGCTTAAAAAAAACTCCATTTAGTTTTGCTTTCAAAAAAAGAGAAGAGTGAGGTTGGTATTGTGGATGAATTTTCAAGAATTATGCCCTTTAGTTTCTGTCAGATTTGGGAATTCATTGGTGAATTAGGAAAAAGATTTGCTAGAGTTGCTGAAATATCTAAGGGCTGAAAATGATGACTAAAGTAACCTACAACTCACCTGCTTGGATAAAAAAGTCAACATCACAGTGATGCAACTGGACCTGAAATCTAGTGATCCAATGTACTTTAATTAAAATATCAATAGAATTATTTAGCTAGACAAGAATTATTCTAAAATGTATCACAGAACACACAGCTAATAAATACCTGTCGGTGGGTGGGGGTAAATCACTAATCTATATTTTTTGATATTGTGAATGAAGACTACAGTGTCTGCAGACACTGACTAGAATTTCAGTATCATAAAAAAGTTGAAATAGCACGGGTCCAGGGACTAATCACTTTACCTTGGGCTGGTTCTAAGCATCTAGAACAGTCATTCCTTGCCCACAACCCTGTGTCTGCACTAACACCTTGTGACTAACAGAACAACCTGGGTTTTTTTTGTTTGTTTTTTTGGTTTTTTTTTTGTTTTGTTTTTTTGCAATCTATTAACTTAGCAAAGCACTATCTTCTACCAACACAAAACCCAAGAACGCCATCAAATAGCACCTAGGGCCTATAAAAAAGCTGTTTCCATCTTGCTATAATTGCTTCTCTGATGAACCTAACAATGTATTTTAAACTTGCCTTGATTTATGGCTCTCTTTGTTCTTTGAAACTATAGAACTTCATAAATATACTCCCACATTGGAACTTAGAAGTTGGGGTAACTTAAATCCTGTTTCCAGGTCATGGTCATTCAAAATGGCTCCAGAGGAAACTAATTTCCCTTTAAGATGAATTAAGATGTGTTTTTTCCATTAACAACATTAAATAATGTTAATTTCACAATTTTTAAAATAGTATAACTAATAAAACACCATCAGCCCCATAGAAAATATGGAATGACTTGACTTTATAACACATTTCTACCTACTTTATGAGAAAGATGGGGTCTTAAGCAGAGAAAATAATGTTTCTTTCCACAGACTTTTCATTTAATTCCATTCCTGTCACATGTTAGGCATGATGTACTTGTTAATTGTCTTACTGGATACATATAGATCTCACATATATGGAATAATTGACTTAAGAAAGTAGAAAACAGGGAAAAACAGTAAAAATGTTATATGAGCAAATAACAAATGTCATACAGCTGATTTTGCCTCTTGAAATAAGATTCACACGAGTTTCACTGTCTCTGGCACCAAGTAAACACTGAATCCAGAGGGGCAGGCTGGTGTCAGCCACTGGCTGCAGGTGGCACTCTCAGGGGAGGATCTCTGTTAACTTTGACAGCTGAGCTGGTCACATTCATTGACAAATGCTCTCTCTGTCTTGTCCTGGACAACTGGTGCTTCTTCACAGGGTTTTAATTTTGACCTTGTGATAAAGAGCCAGTGTGTTCTACTCTGTGCTGAGTATCGATATGTGTGAATGTGTGTGCTGGGTGACTAAGCATCCATGGCTTCAAAATAAACATTAGCACAAATCTTGAGAGACTGAAGTTAACTTAATTAGGATCATGGAACTACATGTAAAATATACAGCTGTTTATAGATATATATTTTTGTATAAATGTTTCAGAATAAAGCACAGAGTATAGAATGAAGAAGCCAGAGTTAGGTGAACAGTTCTAAGACTAGATACCAAAGCCAAATTTGACAGATTATACTTCCGCAAAATGAGAAATATTTGCTCTATAAAATGCTTCATTAAAATGATGAAAAGATTAACTATGGATTAGAAAAGTGTCATGCCTGGAACAGAACTTGTAAACTCTCACAGTCTAGCAAGAGAAACAAAGAAATGAGAAAATGAACACAGACTGAGATTATTTCACGACAGACATAAGGGTGACAGACATGCACACGGTGTTCCTTTTATTACCAACTCGGAAAAGTAAATTAAAGCCATGAGGAAAGCCGCTGTCTACCTGCTAAGACAGCCAGAATCAGAAAAACATGCTGTGTATGAGAGCGAGCAGATGGGAGAGGCCAAATAACTCAGCTGCGATGGGGAGGAGCCTGGCAGAGAATAGCTATTTAATGATCTGAGGTAAAACACAGACACAGATAAAAATGCCATTAGAGGTAAAAATGTTAATACATGCTGATAAAATATTAAAGTAATGGGGAATGGTAAACAACTAAGCATCTTGATAAAATATTAAATTCACTAGGAGTGGTAAATAACTAAACAGTTTTACATTGAATGAAATTACCTTGGCCTGCATTTATTTTAAGTCACAGATATTTATGATAGCACCAATCTATTGTCATCTTTATGGAGATTTGAATATTTAAGCAGCCTGCGCCAAATTCTATAATTCAGATGATGCAGACAAGTTCCAAAAATAGAAATTAGGTAGTTCATCACAAGACCAGAAACAGAATTATTAGTTAAAAAGATCCAAGGAGCAGAAAGTCTCACTGACACATGATAAGAAACTTTTATGTGATTATCAGTTGTTGATGAAATGTTCCAAAATAGAAGAATGCTTCCAAGTCCACCCTATTATCTTCGTATTAAGGCCGGGTATCGGTATTCCCAGAGTACAGCCCAGTGTGCCCAGTAACTACAAAAGCACAATGCTGCCAAGCAAACAGTGGCAGAAAGAACACGACGCCACAACCAGTTTCTATCAATGTCAGATCTGAGGTCAACATGGCACCAAAACATTGGTCAGTTTGATGCCCCATGTTACTAGCACACAGGGCAAAGCCATTGTTACAAATGCAGGCAAAAATCAAAATCCAGCATACCTTCCTAATTAAGAAAAGAACCTAGGAAAGTAGGAAGACCGTTAGATCCTGCTACACCGTTAGCATCCAGGAGTATGTGGAGAGAGGTTGGAGTCTGTGTCATGACAAGGAGACCCCTATTCCACAAAGAAATGGAGGGTGGTCCATTATTGATCACATCTGACTTTCCCAATTGTGTTTCCATTGCTCTTTAATTCAGTCATCAGAAGGAATAGAGAGGCCATGCTCACAGGGAGTAAAGGGCAGCTGGTCAGCAGTGTGACTTCCTAGGATACCCCTGTGCAGCACCAGAAGGTTCCCAAAACAGGATGAGAAAGGGGAAGCAGACATAGATTTCTCAGGGAATGGTAATGAGCTTTCCCCATGCACATTGTTTGGAGGGAAAGTGTAGCGTCGTGGGGGAACTTAAATTACTAGGCATTACTGTGAGAATAGTAATATTGAAGTTTGGAGTTGCAGGCCTAGGACAGTGGCGTCCACTCCTGGGGTTCCTGCTCATGGGACAGCATTCTGTTCTCATTTTAACCTTAGTTCTTTTCTGCTCTTACCAGAGTGCAGTGTGCAGAATCAAGGTCCCTATCCAGGGCTCGTTTCTGCTGTCCCTCATCAGAGGTCTTGGTGGGTCTGTACTCCAAACACAGAGATCAACTGAGGTCAAACACAAATGTCAAGTAACCTAAGAAGGAGAATTAATTAGGGAGTCTTTCTTCTAGTGTCTATTTTCAGTTAATTGATTCTATCTCAGATGTGTAAATCAATGTTTGCAGCTCTAACTCATGAAACATGTCAAACATTATCTGATTCTTAAGCCATACTGGCAGGCCTCTAGAAGTGTATTTTTTCAAACAGTTTGGTCATCATAAAACATATGGCGTTTAGCTATGAAATACTGAACTGTTTTCTGATTTCAAAACAGCCACCTCACCTTCCCCCACCTCATTTCATGTCTGTGTCTGAGAGTCTCAAATTAATGCGGTACCTAGTGGTCCCAGGCTGGCCTGGAAGGAAACCTTCCTAAGTCAGGGTTTTTACTCATACTTTATAGAGACACAGCCATGGGGCTCCAAAGAATTCCTATTAGCCAGCTTTGAAAGGATGGCTTCCCTCGCATCTCTGTCTGGCAGATGCTGTGGGGACACTGACAATGAGCCCAGCAGCTGGAGATCCTTCCAGAAGCAACTGTTTCCAGCAAAGGATGAAAATGAGTGGTGTTTGCTTTTAGCTCTAGAGAGGCAGGTTACGCTTTCGTGTTTTCCTTATGATTAAACATACGCTGTAAAGGATGGTTATAACATAGCATGAAAATAGCTAAGACAATCATGTCATCGATAGTGATCACTATCATCATCTAGCTTATTAGACATATATGTCTAATTATACAATATATATATATATATAACATTCATAATATATATCTATATATGTTCTAATTTCTGCTGGGGAGTGGTAGAGTCAACAGCTAAGAAGCACCCAAATAGCCTGGCTTCAGGAATTCTGGGAAAGCTGCTTGGGAACACAAGGACTGGTCCCAAGAGAGTTACCTGGTGCTTTTTATGTCCAGACAGGTGAACTAGTTATTGCAATCATATCAGATATCTTTGTGGTCCATAGATATCCTCATCAGTAAGCAATCCCTAAAATTCATGGGATTTTAAATTTCTATATCTTTTAAAATCTACAATTATGTGTACTTAAGCTTATTGGCATCCTTAATTATGTGTAGAGATCTTTTTCCAGTGTGACGTCAAGATTGTGCATATTGATTACTTTTCCTCATGATCCTCTCTGCCTTTTGTTCTACTCTTTGTCCAATATGCCAGTGGCTTATCATCTTCTTTTGTCTTTGTTCTCAACTCTGCAAGCCAAAATCATCCCTGCTCTGTGGGTTAGAAAAGGTATTGGGCCTGAAACAGGACAGCTTTGAGAATAAATTCATAACTAGGCCACGCGGTGAAGTCAATTATCTTTTTGTTTTTTTTTTTCAGTGCTGGGAATGGAAAGCAGGGCCTCATACCTGCCAGGCAGGTGCTTTAGCCCTAAGACACATCCCAGCAAGGTTCTTGGCTTGTGAAGCTCAGCGCCATCTGTTTTGTATCATTTGTGGAGTGAACTATGTAATAATAGTGGACTATATAATAATAATATAGCTACATAACAATATTAAGCAATGGCTAGGGTCAGCTGACTCTTTCTCAGAAAAGTAACTCCTTCTGAAAATGTTACCATCCAGGGATGCAGCATGGCTAACAGAGACACACTCAATGGTTTCTGTGGTGGTAGATCAGACCTGTTTCTAGTCAATGTTCTTCACTATGTAAGTTGTAGGTTTCGCTGTGGCAAAGCATATTCATGAAGGCAAAGGCCCACCAGAGCATGGTAAAGGCTGATGTTTTGCAAACAATACTTGCTATGGCACCACAGATTGGGTGTCTTCAGGAGAGATCCAGGATTCTACCCCACTCATCTTTGGGGTCACTGCAATCTTTGGTTTGCATACCATGCTCCTCCCCGGAGTTGATGTCTGGGCCGAGGGATTCATCTAGGGTTGCTCAGATGGTCATACGTCAGGTAAGGCTTATCATACTAACATCTCATGTGATGAAGTATTAAGTCGGCACAAATCAATAACCAAGCCAGCTCAATAGGAACGGGTATTATTAATGAAAGAAAAAGGGGGAAACTCACGCTACTCATGCCGAAGTCCTATCCATCCTGCAGACACCACATGGAGAGAGAGCACACCTGTGCTCTCTTGATTTTCTACCTGGGGTCCAAGTGGCCACACCCCCAACTTGATGTGATTGGCTAGTGGCTTTTCCCCCATCATCTCTTCCTTCTGTCTAAACAAGATCAATCCAAACCCAACATAGATATATACAATAGGAACAGACACCAAATACAAAATTACAAACAATAAACAATATTAAGCAAGGAATGCATAACAAAAGTTTTAATAAACATTTTATTTTAAGGAGTCTAACTATTACATTGAAATTAAGCTTGGCTAAACTGTGAGGAGGGTGACTATAATTATTTAATCTTTAACTCCATTAGAGATCTGAGAAGGGAAACAATATTACTTGAGTGGACAGGAAGTGTAATTGGGAAACTTCCAAAATGTGTAACAAATGACAGAGACAACTGACTACCTGGGCAATCACCCAAAGTCTCATTTGCAATGTTGAAGTGACCAGCTTTGGCTAAGGCCTAAAGTAACTGACATACCATTTTTAAAAGCAAGAAACTTTTTAAAACTATCTTACCCTTTCTTGGCAGGATATGACAGTTTTGTTTTATCCATTTATGGATACTCTGTATCTCTGTCAGTGGTTGAGGTATGGGCATTTCTTTGCTCAGAGGCCAGTTCTGCCAAGAAGAAAGGCTCCAGGTGGAGTGTCTCTGATGTTCAACATTCTCTCGGGAATAGATTGGTGTTGCCAGGAGCGATTGCGTCTCATTGTCGTGAAACTACAAAACTCTAAATTAGATTAAAGGCCATTTTTTACAGCTCCTTGAAGAGGTTGAAGATTATCTATCTATACTGAATATAATCTCTATGTATCTAAAGAACCTGATTAGTCTAATCATAAATATAACAAACATAGATGACTATTGATCTATAATTTTCAATACCTATCTAACTTAAAGACTAATAAACTACTGTGCAATAAATGAGGGCAATGACTTTTAAGTATAAACAATGTATAAGTATCTTAATTGGAGGTAATAATGTACATTGTAGTATGGTAAATATATATATCAGTATATATATATCAATACATAAACAAACACCCATATTTCCAAATATTGTTTATAAATGTTCTTTAAATTTAAATTTAAAGGGGGAGATGATATAGATATGAATTATTTACATTGGTATAAATTTTGCCTTATTGATATAAATTTAAGGTCAATATTGTTATATTTCTGCTCTTGATTAAGGTATTATGATTGTGTAGTTCATTTAAAAATGTAATGTATAATTAGGAAATATAGATTGTTAATAGATAATCATTGATATAGTCAAGCTTGTAGTCATGTTAGACTTTCTAGATATATAGAGGTATATTTCAGTTAGATAGGCATTCTTCATATCTTTCAAAGATGACAAAATATGGCATTAAATGTTTTAATAACTTAGGGCTTTTCATAACAATGAGACACATCTGCTCCTGGCAGCACCACCTACTTCAAGAGAAAGATGGGCATCAAAGAGGCTCCTTATGGAGTTGGTTTGCCATTTGGGCAAAAAACTGCTCTTGCCTGGACTGCTTAACTAAACACAAAGAACCCACAAAGAGAGGACTGCTAAACTTGCCTAAAGGTGAGATGATCCTTCAGGGTTCCTGATTCATGAAAGAGTCTATGAGACATTCTGCAGGATACAGAAGAAAGTGACTGAACTGTCTTTGAATTTTCCTGCTTCATGGAAATGTCTGCTGGATACTATGGGCCTATAAGCTGAAGATGGATGCCCCAACGGTACAGAGGAACTTTGGGTGACTGTACAGGTAGCAAGATGTCTCTGTCACTTCTAGAGTTTTGGAAGTTGCTTACTTCTTGTTTACTTAGGTAATATTATATCCTTCTGGAGTCTTTGATGGAGTTAAAGAATGGTTATGGTTAAGAGTTTCCCATTGTTATGATAAAAAATAAAATAGATATAAATATTGTAACCGTAATTGTTGCTTGATAACTGTTTTGTTATATGTAATTTTACTATGTTAAAATAAAAGCCTTTCTTTTTTGTTTAAACAAAAAAAGGGGAAATGGTGTAGGAGGGACTTCTGTATTTGTGTTACTTTCATTGGTTAAATAAAGAGACTGCCTTGGCCTTTTAATAGGGCAGCCCTTAGGTGGGATGAGTAGACAGGATGGAATGCTGGGAGGAAGGGAAGTGTGGCAGACGACATGTTTCTTCTGCCTAAGGGGGATGTAGATTAGAATCTTCCTGGTAAGCCATGACCCCTGTGGTGATACACAGATTACTAGATATGGGTTAGTTTAAGATGTGAGAGTTAACCAAAAAGAGGCTAGAGCTTATGGGCCAGGCAGAGTTTAAATGAATACAGTTTCAGTGTAATTATTTCAGATATAAGCTAACCGGGTGCTGGGAACCCAGCCCTCTCCTCCCTACTACACTCATGAACTGCTACAACAGAAACAGCATAGCAAGCAGGTTTCTGCACTCACCTACGAGCCTTGTACAGTCTCTCGCAGTCATCCGTGGAGAAATGAGAGTGGCCACACACAAGCCAGGACTTGGGAATGTGTACTAGGCTCTCCTGGAGTCCCAGCACATGGATACAGAGATTGCACCAAGAGAGAGCATCAACAAAATGGGGCAGCAAAAGCTTTAGCTTTAAAGCCCAAGAATGACTAAAGGATTTAGTCAGCAGCCTTTCCCACAATCATAGCTTGTTTCTTTACAAGGAGATGAAACAAAATCAGTTGTTCATTCCCTTTTAGCACCAATGTAACAGTTCCTAGTGTCAAAATGAACAATTAAAGTCTTTGTCAGTGGAGTTATTGGGGGAAATTGCATTTTTATTTTTGAGGTAAAACTATGAATTATAAATATATCATATACATATTAGTAGGTATAATTTTAATATGATAAAATTTAAACCTTAAAGATACTAATAATACATTTAGAAATGCCCTCCTTGGGTACCCTAGCTGTGGTGATAGCTGCAGGGAGGCTCTGCCAAGATGTTCAGAGGCTTCATTGGCTCAGAGCTTTGCTTATCATCGTGCATTCTTCCTATCCATTCATCCTTTTTTTCCACGTATGTGATGAGCATCCTGGCTGGGGGTGATAAGTAAAAAGGTAGATAAATCCATGGTTTGAAGGCTCTGAATCTTGAAATACTGACAGGTAAGCCAGTTTGAAAACACCAATCTAGCTTTAAAGAAGTTCCACATCGTTCAGCTGCAGAACAGGGGCTATTTGAACAAAGACTTGGTAGAAAGAGCCACAGAAAGTTCCTGGTTTGTATTTGGAGTTGCTTATAAAGAATAGAAGAAGGAAAGGGTGGTTTGTGGGGGCTAAATCGTCAGCAGGAAGGAATCTGGCTCAGAAGGGATTCCCACACTCTACAACTTGCTCTATGGAGAATCAATAATCTCTTGTTGAGAAACGGCTGCTACTCGAAGGGATTCGCAGGCTGTCTCCTCCTCCTTACTCTCATTGTCGTCTCCATCTTATCATCCAGCACCTTTCTCTCTGGAACTGCTTTTTGCCAGATCCCAAATGCAAAGAACTATGTGTATCTAGGTTTCACTGGGTCACCACAGGGAACGTTGGCTTATAGACAAGAAAGGTATCAAGATACCTTCCTACTTTAGAATGTGGGATTGCTATCAGAAGCCTCATGTGGCCAGGTTCACATTGCCCATTATCCAGTAAAGCCATTTGGAGCAGGCCCTTTAGCTCCCCAGTGTCCTGCCTCCTGCTACACTGCCCACGGACTGCCTAAGGTTCCTGGAAGTCCATTGTATATGTCCTTATTGGGCTGGTGTTCCATAACACTAACATTTTCACTTACCGCCTTTTATACCACACACCAGAACTAAAATAGTTCGTGATGATCATCTATTGAATTAATTAGTGTGCTAGGTAATATTTATTTTTGGATTACTTGAACTATTGAATCTTTAAAAGTAATTATTTTTCATCATGATTTAATTATGTTCATGTTTATGGTGATGTGTTCATGAATACAGATGCCCTCAGAGGCTAGAGGTACAGATACCTCTGCAGTTGGAGCTATAGGCTGTTGTGAGCCATCTGGACATGGGTGCTTAGAACCAAAGTTATTCTTGACAACAGCAGTGCATACTTTTAACCCCTGAGCAATATACCCAGACTCAAGTATCATATTTCTTCCCTTGTTCCGGAGGAAACTGATGCATTTCTCAGAAGATAACAGTCACTAAGAACTAAGCTGACCTTTCAGTTTAATTTGTGGATTCTGTGCCTCCTCAGTGCTCATTGTGAGACCACATGCTTGAACTTTTCCATTTATAAAATGCATGACTAAAATCTCATTAAGGTGTTACTTTTAATTTTTGTTACATTTATTAATTTCTGTGATTCCATCTCAGGCACACAGGCATGTCACAGTGTCTGTGCAAAGGTCACAGGGCAACCTTCAGGATCCCATTCTCTCCTATGTTTAAACTCAGGTTCCCAGGCTTGGTAGCAAGTGCCTTTATACACAGGGTCATCTTGTCAGCCAAAATGCTATGTTAAAGTTTAGTTGGCAGCTTCATCCAGAGTTACCTGGGAAAGACTATCAGTGACAGATTATCTATATTGAAAATCATGTAGGCCTTTCTGTCGAAGACTACCTGATCATGGAGAGATCTGGCACTTAATAAAAGGAATCCCACACTAGCTCAGAACTAAGAAATATACAGGTATTTATTAATAGATAAAACTTACAAAATCAGGATTCTCTGTGTAAATGATGGATAAAGATGAGATGAAAACAAACCGAACCAGCAAAACCAGGGTTCAGGGGGAAAGGCAAAGAGGAAGAGGGCCAGATGCGCTTCTGCATCCAGGTAAATAGTCTACGAAGCCATGCCCCAGTAGGTGGGTAGTTGTTAGGTAGACATCTTCCTGCAGCAACTACCTTAATTATATTAATTTATGAGAAGACCTGTCCACTGTGGGTGGCACCATTCCCCATTCAGGGGATCCTGAACTGTGTAAGTGGAGGAAGTGATCTGAGCACAAGCAAGAGCTCTTTGCTCTTGACCATTGATATAATGTGATTATCTTCTTTAAGCACCTACTGCTGACTCTTCTACAATGATGGGCCGTAACCTGGAACTGTGAATCAAATAAACACTTTCTCTCCCTTATGTTGCTTATGTCAGGGTATTTTATCAGAGCAACAGAATATGAGACAAAGACAACCTTGACAAGTTCTATATAGTAATATAGGACTAAGTGCTCATATTTTTCAAAGTAATTAATTCAAACACTTCATAATAATGCGCCTTTTAGATCTTGCACATGAGCGCATATTCTGATCACCATTGTCCTTCAGCAGTCTGAATCTCAGTGCTTCATACATGTGGTTCTGCTATTGAAAACTGTTGTGTTACATACAGTTTGAATTGAAATTCCCCCAAGGGTTGCATGTTCACCTTACCCGGCTATTCTAAAACCATCCTGTTAGACTATATAGTCAAGACTTACAGGCTTTGCTGAAAGTCTGTACACCAAGGCCATTAGATAACATACAGAGAGTTAGCAGTCTTGATGACAGTGATGACTCAGGAAGCCAAATACATGTTGAGCTATGAACTTCCACTCTCTTTGGTATGTTCCTGTGAATTACCTAACAGGAAAAAAATACCTGAGTATCTCTTGCAGGTGGATAGTGTGCTCTTCCTCAATGAAATCTCGGTATCTGTCTTTATTGACAATTTTAGTACTGAAAAATGGAAACTATATTCACAATTTGTAATAAATTTATAAAATTCATGAAAATTCTGCTTATACGGTTGCTTTCAGTAATATTTGGGGCTTGATGTTTGTTTATTGAGCTACTTATTCAAGTAGTACACATTGTGCCATGATCACTGTGTAGACTTTGAGCATCGTAAGGCCTGGAATCCTTTCATGTCTTGTAGCAGGATTACACCACATGGCAACATTCATCTTTTAAAAACCATTGTCAAACAGCATCACTCACATGGTAACCGTCTAAATGGTGAACATAAAATATAGCTCACATAAAGTGCTCATCTTGGATTCCAGGATGTGGTTCCCTTGCTCCCTTACCTCCATTTAAGAATTATTACACATTCTTTGAGGGATGTTGGCATCAAGGTCTTTTTCTAAATAAGCTCTCTCTAGAGGACATGGAAGCAATAATGAAAGGAGATATCAGCTCTCATGAGCCGGCAATTATTTACAGAGACATGTACAGACCAAGACCTGCCATTTTATGAAATAATGCAGAGAGGCTTTTCCAAACCACAGAGGTGAGGTGACGGGCTGACAGTGGCAGGCAGAGAGTGATGAATTCTGCCAGGGCTTTTCTTGAAGAAGAAAACTATTAAGTGAAACTCTCAGCTCTGAGAGAGAAGTCTCCATAGAACACAAAAGGAAAAGAAAATGTCAAAGAGATTACTCTGTGTGTCCAACTTCTTCTAGAATAATACCTTTCCTGCATATAAATAGTAAAAACAATCAGGGGTCTTGGGGATGCAGCCCAGTGGTAGAATGCTTGCCTGATAAGCATGGGTCCTTGGGTTCCATCCCCTGAACTACAGAAAGAAATAGTAATAAATAGAAGAAAACTAAGTTTAACAAGAATATGATTCAAAGCCCAATTCTCAACCCTAAATGAGAAGTAAAGTGTGGTGCCTATAATAAAAACATTAACCTGATGCTAGGAAAATTCCCACGAATTCACAACGTTGACCCCAGCTAAGACTCCTAGCCATAGTGGAGAAAGTGCCTGTACTGGCCTTCCCCTGTAATCAGATTGGTGAATACCCCAATATCACCATAGAGCCTTCATCCAATAACTGAAGGAACCAGATGTAGAGATTCACAACCAAGCACCAGGCCGAGCTCTGGGAATCCAGTCAAAGAGAGGGAGGAGGGAATATATGAACAAGGGAGGTCAAGATATCATGTTGGAGAAAATCTACAGAGACAGCTGAACTAAGCTCATGGAAACTCATGAACTCTAGACCAATAAGTGTGGAGCCTCCATGGGGTCGAACTAGGCCCTCCATTATGCAGGAGACAGTGGTGAAGCTTAGACTATCTGAGAGGCCCCTGGCAGTAGGACCAGGATCTATCCCTGGTTCATGAGCTAGGTTACTTGAGCCCATTCCCTACAGTGGGATGCCATGCTCAGCCTTAATGCAGAGGGGAGTGGCTTGGTCCTGCCACAACTTAATGTGTCAGACTTTGGTGATGCCCCATCAGAGTCCTTACCCATTGGGAGGTGTTGAGAGAGCTTTCTGTCCTGCCCAGTCCTGCAGCTGTTTAGTTCCAAAGAAACACACAAAGGCCAACATTAATTATAAACTGGTTGGCCTATTAGCTCAGGCTTTCTTATTAACTAACTCTTTCATCATACACTAACCCATTATTCTTGTCTATGTTAGCCACATGGCTTGGTACCTTTTATCAGTGAGGCATTCTCATCTTGCTTCCTCTGCATCTGGGTGATGACTACAGAGTGAGCCTTTCCTCTTCCCAGAATCCTCCTGTTCTGATTGCCCTATGTATACTTCCTGCCTGGCTACTGGCAAATCAGCATTTTATTAAATCAGTACAACTGGCAAAACTTTACAGAATGCAAGAACATTGTCTCACAGCGGGGAGGAGTGGATGGGAGGTGGGCTGGAGGGGGGAGGGGAAGGGGTTAGGAGGAGGGGGAAGAGGGAGAACTGAGATTGAAATGTAAAATGAAATTAAAAAATAAATGAAGTATAAAAAATAAAAAATAATACTTAATATAAGCAAAAGAAAGTGAGCAAAATGTATAGCTACTGTTATCAACCCACTGTAATTCTCCAGCTACAAAGCACATGATAGAACTCACTAGAAGCTTGAAGACATGTCTCCAAGTCAAATGTCCACAGAAACGTTCCTCAGACGCAAGCATTCCTTTATAATTAATTCCAAGAAATCAAAGAGGAAATGATATTAGGGTGGCAAATGAAAAAGAAATATATAGGTCAAAACACATTGGGGATTGTCAATGTCTCTGCCCCATGCTTCCAGCTGTCATGCAGAACAGACACAAGAGGGTGTCCAGCAATCAGTGCTGAAACGGAACAGCGCCTCACTGATAATCTGAGCTGTTAGAAACAAATTGGCAGCTGAAATCTAAAACAACCGTGCCTGGCTGTTCAGAAGTATATGTTCATGGGGCCAAAACCCAGGCTGAGTCTTCTGTGGGATCCAGGACAGCAGCCATGTGAGGTAGCCTGGGTGACAGACCCTGGAGCCCCTTGACTCAGAGGAGCTGCGAGAGGGGAAAGCAAGAACTCGAATCCAGCAATCTGGGGAGAAATGGACAAAGCAACCAGATTGCCTTCTCTACTCTGTTTACTGGCTCCTGGTACATATCAAAACCCTTCTCCACTAATTCACAGGCAGACAACATGCCAAGAAGTGAGCAAGACCTTGACTTTATGTGGTGATTCTGATGACCCGGACTGATGAGGTCCTGGGGAGTATAATGCCAAAGAAGTGAAACTTCTGAGAATCAGACATACCCAACCCTTTCCCTTTACACATGCTCTTGTATCTCATAAATTCGCAGAGACATAGGCATCACTAGTAGAATAGAGGGGACAATGGATTATGCCCACATGACAGGAAACTTGGGGGCTGTCTTTCTGTTTCCACGACTAGTTTTCCTGTTTAGGAGTAGGTTCTGGATTGTCCTATGAAAATCATGAAAGATTTTGATCACAGTATAAATTAAATAAGTTTCTTCATTTGCATAACAAGTAACACAGGCAGAAGAACCACTAATGTTTACTTTGGGGGTAAGTCAGCCATGGTAAAGGAACAGCAGAGAGAAGGTGCAGCAGAGAGGGTCTTATGTTTTTGATTGCAGTTTTTTATAGCTCTGATTTTTGGTAACACCAGGGATCTGAGGGTCATGGAGCATAGTGTCTCACCTCCTAATTGTACCTTACTGTGCCCCTTTTAGTGAAGCTTCACAGACTTTAACTTAACGAGTATAGGAGTGGTATATGCATGTAATTGAGGAACTACACTGAATGGATCCTGTCCAGAGAGTCATTCATGGGTGACTGGGTAGGATTAGCAGAAGATTGACACATTAATTAGCAGTACTGTTTCCGTGTCAATCACCTGCTTCTGGGAAGTCTGTGATTCTGCTAACGCTGTTGAAATCGTAGGACTGGGGGAATGGGTAGAGGGTGTGGAGAAAACCACAAACTCATTTTTGCAATGTTTAGTGATTTAATGGGCTCTGCTTTCAATTTGAAGAAGAAAAGCATGTGGGGAAACTCCTGGAAATGCTGAGCCCCCGGAAGATGTCAGCAGGCCTCAAATGGTATGAGCTGAGTCCTCATCAAGGGACACAATCTCCCTAAAGCAGACACCACAAATGAAATTGTGCGCACTCACTAATACTCTCACACCTTTACATGATGATCGCTTATTTAATGATCACCTGATTTATTGAGTGCAGCTACGATATAAAAACAAGCAAATTCCACCATCTGCCACCATCTGGTTATTCAGTGCGGATTTAAAGGGCTGGTCCTCATAGGGTTAGGGAAGGGAACGTCTCATCAAGACACTGACAGCAGCACATGATCTAGAAAACTGAAGCTTTCTGGAGATACACAAAATCCTTACCTAGGCCATTCCTGTCCTCAGACTTCTATAATAGAAATCTTTTGATGTTTCTCGTCTTTGCCTTTCTTCAGGCTCCAGTCAAATCAAGGTTAAGATGGGTTGATTTTGTAAGGTGTCAGTTTCCTGGGATCCTAGTAAGTTCCTGTAAGAGTAGTTTGTTATGAAATGAATGAGCCCCACCCTGAGTCTCTCTTTCTTATTGTCTTGTCACGTGATCGCTACCACACACATGGGCTCCTGCCATAATACCATCCTCTGTGCGTCCATCCATAACCTGCCATCTGCCATGGATCCATCTGCCATGAATCTTGCATGATATCATCTCCATCTAACAATCATGACACCATCATGAGTCAGTGTTCCATGATTCTGTCTGTCATGAAGCCATCTACCATAAGGCTGAGGACAAGGTGCTGCCTTATCTTAGACCTTGAACTTCTAAAACTGCAGGTAAATTAATATTTATTCCTCAAAATATCCCATCTCACATATTTTATTGTAGCTATCGAGCAAAGTCTCAGATGCCACGGAAAATGAGCAGTCAGTCTTGACTGCTGTTCTCCGAGAATACTTCATTTGCCTCACAAATCTGGAGGAAACCAACCCCCTTTCAAGAGCTAGTGATGAAGACAAAATTCTCTCTCATTTTTATTTGAAAGGGCTTTATTGTTAAACCATTTTTCTTTTAAAATTCCAACCTGAACACTAACAAACACTAAAAAGAAAACTGTACACAAATAGTCACTTTGAGAGACTAATGTAATAATAATAAACTTACAGTTAATAGCTACAGCTTATGAAATTATAATGACTGCCTTGTCAGACCCCGTGTCTGTGGTACTGAAATGCTCTATTGGGTCTCAGCCTAGGGGATCCTCAGAATTCATGTTTATCAAAACTATGGTCTTAGGGAAGAAGGAGGAAACATACCAATTAGTTTTCAGATAGTTTCCATTGTTGTAAAAAAAAAAACACAGAGAAACTGAAGGTTAGTACGTCAGTGAATTCTCAGTGAAGAGGACTATTACAGAGCCAGTTGGGTTGGATCAATGCTGTGGCTTCTACACAAGAGGTGAAAGCAAGGCAGTCTTGATCTCCAAGGCAGTCTGAGATGCTATTGAGACCCAGTATCATAAAATTGGTTGCCCTTTGGAAACTGAATGTGACTAGCTTGCTTGGTGTGGCCACAAGGCTTTGCCATCTTTGCTGCCTGTGATGACTGAGAGATGGGAATTTGTTTTGAATTCAGGGTGGGTCCCATCAAATCACATAGGAGTCCTTCCTTGGCTACAATAGGAAGTACAATAGATGAACAGAATGAGAACAGTTCTAAGAGGGGGAGACCCATCCTGTTTCCCAGGGAATCTGCCCCAAACCCAAGAACACAGGCAGTCTGGAAGGAGTTAAGGACCTCAGGCTTCCAACCATAAAGGATCAGATTCTTCCAGTACCTGAGCAGACATTGGTCTTCCCCAGGGCTCATGGTGAGAACCATCCAGGCTCTGACATTGGTTGACTAAGATAAGTTATTGCTTTGTAATCCATCCCAGTTTTGGTAGTTTATTATGGCAACAACAGGAAACTAACCTCAGCATTGTATAGGATGGAGACAGGGTGACTGCCGAAGCTTGCTAACTGCGAGCCTAGCTTCAGGTTCAATGAGAAACCTGTCTCAATGGAATAGACCGGGTAACAACAGAGTAAGACCCCAAAGTCATCCTCTGGTCTCCACACATGAATGGTTGCACACACACACACACACCCCTTTTTATATATTTTAGCCACAGGAGAATTAAGATAAGCTGATAGCATGGAATATTACTTCTATCAGTGGTCTGCAATTCCCTACTAAGACAGTAAAGAGGGGCTGTTCTTTGCACAGTGGTTGGGAGGCTGACATGGTACACAGCACTAACTAAGAGTGGAGGCACTCGGCCTCAGACCTGGCTTATGGGCACTTCAATTGGTATAAATGTGTAAGGCCAGCTGTTCAGAACTGCCTTTCACCATCCAAAGTTCACACTGTGACTAAGAAAATATGCTGTAAGTCTGTCTGGCAGAGTACACATAGAACTGTAGCCATATAAATATTTGAAATGGTTTGTAATGTTATTCATGTATAGCAACATTTTATGAGAAAAGTCATCAGAATTGGTAATCGGCAGGATAAATTACACAACATTATCAAATGAAAAGGGAAGGCCACTTCGCAAGTGTGTCAGAGTATACCAAGATGGCCTCTGTGACTAGGATAAAGTAACAACCTGGGAACAGCACATGCCTGAGATGTATACTTCTCAGCATGTGCAGGGTGTGTGAGTCCACTTTAATGTGATTTATATGTGTGTAATTTTGACTCAAGGGACAGAACAGGACCTGCCATTGGTAAAGGGGCCTTTATGGGAATGTACGTTTCTGGAACTAACGGATCTGGAGCCCCGGAACGTCACTCCCTCCATGCTGTTGATTTCACCACGGCTCTCGTTATCCAGCAGGAAATGGATGTGAGACTGCAAGCCGGAAAGCTGACGGAGCAGAATTTACATCTGCAGAAAATGTTTGCTTCTGCTGTCGGAGGATGCAGACCTCAAAACTACAGATACATCATGCATTTTACTTTTAGAAAAGAGCTAAATTAAATCCATTGTAGCTTTATTTGATATCTAAGTACACTGAGATACATTATTTTGTCATGAGTTACAAAATAGTTGACAGTCGTGCTCCTCATGGAAAGTTCAACCAGGTCAAGGAAGAAGAAATCTCTCTATCCCCCCCCATTGTGTGTGTGTGCGCGTGTGTGTGTGTGTGTGTGTGTGTGTGTGTGTGTGTGTGTGTGTGTGTGTGTGTGTGTGTGTTCAGGTTTCTTGATGTAGCCCTGACTGTTTTGAAACTCACTCTGTAGACCAGGCTGGCCTCGAACTCGGAGATCTGCCTGCCTCTGCCTCCTAAGTGCTGGGATGTGTGCCACCATCTTGGTGAAAAATGCTGCCTTTTATTTTTATAGTAAGCATAAAATAAAATCTTTATTTTAAAGGTACCTATTCTGACAACTGAAAGCATACTTTTGAACATTTTTAAAATAGTTTTTTCTTAATTAAAAGTGTTCTTTGACAATTGCCTTACACATACATAGTACATTCTGCTTGCTTTCACCCTGTAGTGCCCTAATGCCTGTCACACCCCTTCACTTCTCTAACAACACACGTGATGTGCCCTAGGGCAGCCATCAACCTTGAGAGAGCAGGGGCTAGAGACTGTCAAGCTGTTAGAAAGAAGCACCTGTGTCTTTGTCTTTGCCTTTTACAAAGCTGGTAATTATTGGTCATTATTCTTTATAGACATTCTTCCTGGCTTTGCCTGCTTGTTTTAAAGTCGTAGTAAGCAGGTTGGATGTTGGAACTATACATCTTATCATATTTTTCTTACATTTTTTTATTGCCTTCAAGCCCTGCTTATACTTTGAATAGCTGGCCTCCATGTCTCCTGGGCTTTGGTTTCCAGCCCTCCCCACAGTCTTCACACACCATCCGTGTGCCCTCCACTTTTAGTCTAGCTTGAAGTGGTGTCCACCGGTCCTGCCAGGGTTTCCTGTAGAGGACCCTCAAGGTGAGCCACACCCAGCTGTTTTCCTCCTGCACTTACTGATCCACCACACAGTCGGTGCTCCTGAGACTCACAAGGCTTCAAGGGAAGATGGCAGTGAGAGAGAGCATGGATATCTATGTTGTGTATGTGGGAAGGAAAGGCACCTGTGTCCCTGTGACAAAAGACACATGTCAATCAGAACTGATGGAGCTTCTGTGACCTCAGCCAGAGTTCTTTCATCTTGAATTGAAGAGTTGACTCTGTCATTACCTAAGTGTTGTTATGTCTGATCCTCCATGGTGTGTCGTTCTGAGTCTTGTGTCCAGGAAAGGACGAATCTCTTCATAGGTGACTGTATTCTCAGAGTCGTTAAATCTCCTCTCTCATTCTGCTTTGTCCCTTCCCCTACTACCCCATTCCAAACTCACACCAGCCAGACTGTCCTCCTCCCCCACATCTTTGAAACCATTGCTCACCTTGGTTCTGTAGGCTTCTGCTGGAATTATACCAGCATTGATTGATTTAATCTGACAGGTTTGAATTTCACATTTTCCCTATTAAGGGTCTTTGTTCTATGTCCTTTACTGTCACTTTGTGGGGTTGTTGATTCCCAGTGTATAACAGATAACATGGGAACAAGAGGTCTCAATAAGATGAACGAGAAAAAAACTTAGCGAACCTTGCGTAGCTCCACTTGGTGTCTAGGGGGGGCCCTCCAGGTCATGACACAAACTTGCAGCTGGAGCCAATGGTGCAGAACAGGCAGCAAGCCAGAGGCTCAGTGGAGAGGAGCCTGGGGTTTGTTGCAGGACCTCCAAGAAACTATCACAGGAGATGGAAAACCTGCAGCCAGCCCTGGGCCAGAACTGGGCACCAGCCAGCTCACCCAAAAGAAATGAGGAAAGAGAATGTGTATACTACACAGATGGGAGTGGTTTCTATGGCTGCCATTCCTCAGACTCACAGAAAAAGAGTAATTTGCAGAAACTAAAATAAAGTAGTTCCAAAAGCAATGCTTCAAAAAATGGGCAAAATAATATAGTTCGGCCATACTTCATAAAGCATAAAGTAATATCAGAAGAACAGCTGTGTACAAGCCTGAGAATGAAGCTCAGGGACATTTTCAGAGTAAAACATATTCAAGATGCAACCAAAATAACATCTGTGATGGCTGACACTCAATAAAAAATTGCTAATCATGAAAAGAAACAGAAAATACTAATGTAAAATGACAGTGAAAATCAATGAATGAAGATAGATAAAATGTGTCACCTGTAATGGAGGTCATGGGTTAGGGCAATAAAATCAGCTATGCAAACAGCATTGGATTTGCTTCCAAAGATAAAGAACAGCATGGACAAGTTGGAGAGGGACAAAGACTTGATTTTTAAAACCAAATTAACTGAACAAACAGGAAAGAAAAATAAAACACCCGGTATGTAAAATCTCCTAGATATAATTTTAAAGGATTGGACTCTGTAGAAAAAGTACCCCTAAATCTAAAGATAAGGCAAATGGATCAGTCAAAATTTTGAAAAAAAAAACCTAAAAAATTGAAGAAATAATAAACAGAACACTAGAGAGCTCTGAACAACAGTGACTACTTAGAGTGACGTGTCCCTAAAGGGGAGGACAGACAGGCAGCAAAGATGTTTGGACAAATACGTGAACAGCATTTCTAAACATACAATTTGAAAAGAGACAAAAAGCCACCTCTTTAAATTAGAACAGCAGAGAAATCATCCTTAAGAAACATGCCACACATAAAGCCAGGCCACTGTGAAGTTACTTGGAGCCAGTTATAAGGAGACTACCCTGAGAGCAGCCAGGTGGAGGAGGATGGATGCTTGGGAACCAATTGGAAACAAAGACTTCCTAGCTACAGTTCTGACCTACAGAATACTTCCTGTGGCAAAGGGAAATGGAGGGTTCTCACAGGAAACTGGAATGAACAATAAATGTGCGACCTCCATCACAAGCACCTAACTCCTATGGCTGGAATCATGCAAGAGGCTCACAGATGCCTGTCCTGAAGAGTAAGGTCCCTCAAGATCTGTCCTGTGTCTGATAAAACTCCCATGTGACTGACTGTTCCTCTTTGTGCTTAGCCTTGGCATCTCCTGTCAAATGTCATCTCTAGCCTCTCTCCCCAAGGTAACCTGAGATCCAGATCAGGGAGCAAGAGTTGTATTCCATGTCAGCCTTACTCAGGAGGGGCAAGAGATGAGGGTGGTCTCTGAGGCAGTAGCTCCTCAGGAGCCCCCTTCCCAGCAGGTTGCTTTCCTGAATGAATGCACGCATCTAGTGATTTCAGGTTTCCCAGCTCAGAGTCTGATGTATGTTAACCCCGCTGTTGTGTGATGTTACAGGGACTGCTGTAACTGGGAACGCATTCTGTTGATGAAGTCAGAACACTGACAGGGAGAGGTAATGCTGCTCTTTTGAACTGACACCTTGCTATTTTTAGATGGCATCTCAACCAATATTAAATGCCTTCCTTCCTTAATGCAATTTCAATGTAATACTTATGGGTCCAGGGGTTTGAGACATGCATTTACTAGAAGTGACAGATCATTAATCCATGACTCTCTCCAGGCATGACCTGTTTATGGATCTGTTGACAGTTATTTCTTAGGACGTCTGGTTCCTCGTTTGCTCACACCTAATAAACTGCACAGTAACAAACCACCTGGGCCAGCTTTAGCCAGGAATAGAATCTATGATCAGCTATAAATGACACATTTTCATGCAGAAGTTTGTAAATTAGTTCTCCAGTATACCCTCCTTTGTGAATAATGCTTATTTAATGTTAGTCTTGTACTTGGGTTTTGGAAAGATTGTGGTGATTTCTGTCTACAAAGGGCTGGAAGACTTGGGTCAGACAATCCTTAGTGTCAGGGACATGCAGGTCACACTCTCCATGTTGTCAAGGACACAGCAATGGGGACATGTGGGCCATCCCTTTGTACCCATTGAGGGCAGACAATCCAACATGATATCTAAGCAGGCACACATTGTAATGTCAGTAATAAAAAATTCTAAGAAAAGATGTTAAATATTCTAAATTGACTACCTACCTGAACCTGACTTGTTAAAGGAATTATTGGAACATATACTAGGAATTGGAAAGGGGTTATAGATAAATGCAATTATTTTCTAGAGAAAGCACTGGAGGAAAACACTGCCTTTGTGCTTCACATCTTCATAGGTGTTATCTTGTTTATTCCTCAGAACTACACTCAATGTCTAAGATACACATGTATCCAAGGCTGCTGAGTTGAGCAGAAATTAAGCAACTTAGGAAGCACTGTACATTGGTTCAACGAAGCCAGATTCTAACGTCTCTCTTTTATGGCTCTAAGTTGGATTCTGTTTTTTAAAAATAACACATAATATCTTTTTATAATACAAAAACAAACACACAAAAAACAACTGGAGTAAAGAAAGCAATTAGAATCACGTTGCAGAACTCTTCCCAAGAACTTGTTTTCATGCTTTTAATATGTATTTAATAGATTAGCAAACTAGTCCTTAGCAGGTTAAGAGCTCAGTATGCTGGGTCTGTAACTGCTACTCACTTGGTGAAGCCTCTGCTCATTGGGCAACTCCTCTTTCAGAGCCTACAATATGCCAAAGGCCTTTCAGGAACTAGATGAAAAAAACAGCCACAGAAAAATTGTGGCCGTTGTACTTATCTGCTTCAGTTCTGGGGTGAGGAGGAGCAGGGTAGAGGCACACCCAGTCTCTACAGTACTGAGAGGAGATGGTTTTCTGAAATAGGCACTGATGGGCTGAGAGCTAGGAATTCCTTGCAGCGTGGAGACCGAGGCTGTAAGTAAAGGGCCAGAAGGGCCCACTGAGGAAACAGTGAGTGATCTGGGAGTCTCCCAAGGACCTGAGGACAAAGCACTTGTGGCAAAATATGAGCAATGAACAAGGTGCCAGGGAAGGGGCATCGTCAGAGCCTAGAGGCAAGTGGGTGGTAGGGACTTGAGGATGTCCAGAAGAGTCTCAGGGAGGGTGGATGCAGGGCCTGAGGAAAGGCAGACATTAGGGCTTGTGTGTGTTGGGAGGGGTAGATGGCAGGGGCAAGAAATAGTGTAGAAGCTAGCCCAAGGAAGGGAGAATACATAGGTGGCACAGTGCTTTCTATGTCTAACTTCAAATCATAGTTACTTCCTCATGGCTTGAAGTAACATGGTTTTGCCTCAAGTTATCCTGGAGCAAAACTGCAGTGACATTTCAGTATAAATACAGTAAATATCTGAGCCGCAGGGAACAACTTTGTGTTGTGATATACCCTAGCAACAATGCTCTCTGCCCCTGGTCATATACTGATGTGGAGACAGGCAGGTCCTTCATGTGCTGGTCCTGTGTGCAAGCTTGGTTACCATGGCTTCACGGATGCGATCTCTGTACCTCCACACAATTGTGTCAGGAGCTAAAGCATTCTACAAAACAATGTCTATTTTAAGGAAGAAAGTAAGACTGTCTTAATAGATTCAGAAAATGTATTAGGAAAAAATGATTTTATAAACCAGAAATAGACAAGAACTTCTCTTTCTTGGTAGAGATTAATCACAACTTCATAAATGACAACTTCATAAATGACATCTTTTAAACTAGTTAACATTCCATTTATTATGAAAACTAGACATTTATACCATCAATAAGTTTATTAAATGTATATTAACGCTGACCGCCTAGGAAATGAACTACAATCAACTAAGGAATGCTGAGGGTTAAAAAAAATAGTTTTCCTCAGGGAAGAGCACAACAATTAGTTATCCAATACCACTATCCAATATTCATCTCTGAAATACACACACACACACACACACACACACACACACACACACATATGCAGGTAACATTTTATGATTATATACTCTGGTAATGTGTTTATGCACTTGGGAACACACACACATGTAACAACAATTAAAGAAAAAGAGAGCATGAAATTGAGAGAGAGCAAGTGGGGTGGTTACTTGAGAGGAGCTAAAGAGAGGGAAGGTAAAGGGTGAAATTGTCTAATTACATTTTAATCTCAAAAATGTTAAAATGTTTGAGTATGCATACTGGAAACTTTAGCAATAAAATGTGATATCTACAAGGAAAGAAAATTGTTATTATTGATAAAAGATTAGTGTTTAGATAGAAACTGTCAACATTAAAGAAATGTGTCTAGACCTATATACAAAAATAAGTTATGGTCTGTGCTGCCAATACATAATGGTAAAATATAATAGCAACGATGATGATACCAAAAACCAATAGGAAAATGCTAAATAGGACCCCCCTTCAGAGATTTAGCATATGCATGGAAAAGAGGAAGAAATACCCACACTCATAAATTATCTCAAAATTAATCTATAAATATCATATATTGTTCCAAATTTATGAGTAGGGACTTCTAAAGGAGCTTACAAAGCGTTTATCTAATACCTGTAGAAGCTCCAAATGCTTGTGCCCAGGCCGAAAGGAGACTAGCTTGCTCAGAACGGGCGTGGGCTTACTGACTGCACTGCTCTTGGATAGGAGTCTAGATCAGGCGTCATGGAGTGGTGTGTCCCCACACCCTGGGGGGTTCTTTTTCCCTCTTGGTCTGTCAACCATCAGTCCAAGAGGGGAAAGAGGCAGAAGAGGTGACAGAAAGCTCTGTATACGGCCCATGAGAACAAATGGAGACAACCCTCCAGGAGACAGATTTCTGCGAATCAGTTCAACTTTATTCCAGAGAATAAGGAAAATATAGGATTGGGAGCCTGAGGGCCAACCCTAATTTACATTAAGTGGCATGCTGCTATCACAAGGCTTGGTATGTGACAGTGGGGTCCTATAGCAGAACTCCTAGCACAAATCTTACTAGCAGGGATCTGTGCCACGGGTCAAGCTGAAGATGAAGCAGGCAGCTGGTACAGAGACAGCCTTTAGATAAGGCCAGTCCTCCAGGTCCAGGGACATTCTCCAGGTAAGAACAGGCAGAGAGCAGGAAGCCTTCCTGGGGAGGGAGGGAGTTTCCTTATTTCAGAGCTTAGAGGAAGCTGCTAGGCTATGACAGACTGCAATCTCTAACCAGCTAGCAATGTATTCTAACATATCCATGAGTCCTTGTTTCCACAGCTCATGCCTGCATCCCTTTGTTAGATGTCCTGGCACACCCTGTCCAAACTGGTAGTACAGTGAGACCTGAGAGACAGTTAGGTCTGTGTCTGATCTACCTCCTCTGGTTCTCCTTGGAGATAGTGATTCTGTGGGCCTGGTATCTGCTCTGTCAGGTTATTTTCCTAAGGGAACCGGCATCTTTAATCTAAAATATATAAATAAATATAATTAAAAATATCATAATTATAAAGCATTCTTAGTAAAACATCAATAAAATATTTTTAAAAAATCATCTACAGACCCAAGTAAAAACACAAAAGGAAAATGTAATAAATGTACTATAGCATATTACTAAGCCAATAACAGAGAATTTAAAATGAGATATCTAACGTAGACAAATGGAACAGATGAGGAAAATGTTAATGATAAAAGTCCAGATTTTTCAGGATATCCATGAAGACTCTGCTCATGTACAAGAGAACTGGCAGCGGAAGGGCCCCAAGAAGACGCCATGCTCTGTACAGTCCTCCAACAGCTTGTGACAAACATGTTTAGTTAATCTAGACAATGACTGCCACTGGTGTCTCTCAAGGGAAAAAGAAGTTACGTTTTTAAACCTTTTTAAAAATTAATTAACTAGTTAATTAATTTTTTTACATACCAATCCCGCTTCCCCTCCCTCCTCTCCTCCCACCCATTCCCATGCGCTCCTCAGAGAGGTTAAGGCCTCATAAACATAGCCTCTATAGCTAGTAAGCAATTTTAATATCCTAAAAAGCTGAGAGAAATTACAGAGAGACATGAGCTGAGAGTGGGGAAAGATAAGGGGGCATACCCTGCCCTCTTCTGTAAGCTTTGATTATGACTTTCACGCAATCCATTTTTCGGTGTGTGATAATAACCTAAATTTCCCAGTTTACCTTTTCCATCTGAGAATACACAGGTTCACTACAGCGCTCTACAAACTGCTTTGTGTAACACAGCAGCTGGGCAGGAACTCATGATCCAGCTGGGGGAAGTCTATGATAATGATATTTCTGGCCCACTTCTGATAATGAATATATCTAGTTTTTGAAAATTTAAACATGATTTATTTATGTTTATTTATTTATTTAGTAAGTGCATGAATTGTGTAGGCTCTCAAGTGCCATGGTATATGTGTGTGAGAGAAAAAGGTGTGTGTGTGTGAGAGAGAGAGAAAGAGAGAGAGGGAGTGGGCAAGAGGGAGACGGTTGGTTGGCAGAGTCAAGGGATCAAACAAACTCAAGTCACCAGATTTGGCATCACATGTCTTTATCTGCTGAGCCACCTCACAAGCTCACATCTATTTTCCTAAGTACATTAATAATTAGAAGAGTCATTTCAAGGTTTGTTAAGGAAAACTACTGTCCCAGGGGCTAGAGTGACTGATCAGCTAATAAAGCACTGGCCATATAAACAACAGGACCTGCGTTTGAGCCCTAATACCCATGTAAGAAGCCAGGCATGGTGACACCCTTACAATTCCAGCACTGGGAAACAAAAGATCCCCGGGACTACGTGGCTAGCTAGTCTAACTAACTTGTAGAGCCCCAGGTTTTGTAAAAATCCTACTTCATCAATAAGGTGAAAGGACAGGCAGCAGTGCACTCCGCCCCCTCCAAACACACCAACCCACACACGCACACATGCACTCACACACGCATGAAAGTGCAAGCACGTACTTTTCATGCACTGTAAATGTCTTTATAGGAAAGGCTGTGGTATTTTTAGATTTACATTATGACACTGGATCTTTCTAGCATTTGCTCATTTGTAACATGAAGACAGTCATGTACCAAGCCTAAGTGGCAACTTGAGCTATGTCACAAAGTGAGTCCCACTGAGACAGCAGATGTAGTAGGTACCACACCCAGTTCCCCTCTCCTTTCTGATCGTTCTCTCTCCCACCACCAGCCAAATCATACAGGCTCCCAAGTTGTGAGTTACTTTTGCCTTTTAAGAGATGTGGATGGGATCCTGCACTGTTGTATTCTGCTGTGCCTGACCTCTTTCCCTCCATATAGTGCCAAGGAGATTCATCCACATTTTGAATTTACCCTTTTTTGTTTGTTGGTTTTGTATCTTTAAGGCAAGCATATGCCTAGACTTACTTTCTTTGTTTACATTATTTATTATTTTTCTGTTTAACATCTGTCAATACCTGGAGCATACCACTTTTAATCCCTGATATTGAAAGATTCATCATCAAAATATGAGTTGTTTCTTATTAATTAACTAGGTGATAAAATGCAACCAAGGATAACAAATCCAAACATCAGAACTATGACTATTTATTTAATTAAGGATACATTAAAACCAATACTCAATAATTAAAAATAATCAGTCTTCCAGAATATGTTAATAAAAATCCATTTTGTCTTTAGTCAAGGTATAAGTAAGAAGTCATTGCTATTGCTCAGTAGTGTTTCCTAATATGTGGAAGTAAACAGACATTTATTGCAAGCAAAACAGTAAAATAGAATAATAAGTCATTAGGTTTTGTGCTAACAGTGTACTCGCAGACAAAAATAAATTCAAAATGGAAGTCGAAATATGTTTAGAATTAAACAGTAACAAACACATTAAATTTTTGAGAAGACTTTAAATATTACAGGAGGCAGTTTACTTCAATAAATTAACAGTGAGCCGAAATCATCATGTCAAATGGATTTTAAACAAAACAAATTAACCAAGAGACTAGAAGCAGGAAACAAATATAGCAGCAGAATGTAAAAATCCAGGATGTCCTACAGCAGATGTTCATACACCTACCTGCTATTTCACTGGAAAGATCAAAGAAAACCCCTGCAGCTCTTCTCTAAGAGAAAGCAACAGTCAATGGTCAGTAAATAAAGCAAGCCAGTGAAAGAGGAGACACTACATGTAAACTTCTGTCAGATTTTGTATTGTTTGAGACAAGGCCTCTCACTCTAGCTCTGACTGTACTGGAACTTACTTTGTAGACCAGGTTGGCCTTGCACTCATAGAGAGCTGCCTGTCTCTGTCCCCTGAGTGCTAGGAATAAAGATGTGTGCCACCATGCCCAACTGTATTCTTACAGTGGGAACTTGAGACAAGGATAGTTTATGTTAAAAGACCAAGAATTTAATTATTTTTCCTAATTCACAATAACAAAATTCATTTTCTCTGCTTGAATGAACTTTAGATAAAATGGATAAAATAAACCAGAAAAATGTAAACAAAGATAAAACCCACTCTTTTGCAACACTAAAGTCATGTCCTAAAACATAAAACATTTGTCTCCACTCTAAAATAAACCTAAGGATAAAAAGGCATAGCCACTCTCAGCTGTGGTCCTCTGGACTGAGGAAAACAACATTAAAATCATGTCCTAAAATGCAAAGTGTTGGCCGTTACTCGAAAATAAATCTAAGGATAAAAATGCATGGCCAGTCTCAGGCCACCTCATGTGGCCTCGTGTCAGCCCTGGCACCTCCTTGCCCTTGAGGGTGTGATCAGCTTAGCGGGCAGAAAAGCCAACTGCATTAGTTAGTTTTCTCATTAAAACAACCGAATACCTGACAAGAAGCAGTTTAAGGAAGAAGGGTTTGTTTTGGCTTACACATTAAGCTGATACACAGCCCTGATGTCAGGGACAATCTGGCAGCAGGAGCCAGAGACAGCATCACATCCTCGGTCGGGAAGCAGAGAGCATTGAATGCTGTTGCTCGGACACTTCCTCCTTTCACTCAGTCCAGGACCCCAGCCCACCCATTGATGCTGCCCACTTTTAGGGTGAATCTTATACCCTTAACTAAATATCTTTAAGAAACACTCTCATAGATAATTCAAATGTGTGGTTCCATGGTAATTCTAAATCTTGAGTTGGTGATCAAGATTAATCATTATACCAATACAATGAAAGACCATGACTATAATGAAATGGACAAGTCCATTGTTAGAGGTAACAGCACAGCATAACCAGAAAACTTGATATAAACTTGATACACACTTCTATATATCACCAATATAAAGTATGAAATGTACACCAAAATGTAGCTTCAATATGTTCTATGGCATGAACAAAAATGTTTTCTGAAAATCAATTTGTCAAAGGATGAGCAAGTTGTTATTGAGCATATTGACAGAGTTTACTTTAGATGAATATAAGATTATATTGTAATGTAATAGAGTCAACTAAATGAAGAGAAAAATATATGGTGAATAAAGTGAACTCATTTCAATAAAAATTATAACAATATTTTTACAGTATTTGACTAATTATAGAAATCTGTAGAAAATCACACACACACACACACACACGCCCAAATCCAGGGCTATGAACAGCAAGGACTAAGGTGAAAATCACTCAGAAGCTAAGATCCACTTAGGCAAGTAGGCTCTCTGTTCATGTCCATGGAAACAACAGAAGGGGACATCCTGACTCTTCCCTCTCCCCTGCAAACAGTGTGGTGTGTGGTCTGTGTGCTTGCAAATAGAAAAGGGAACTAAGTGTTAGTGTCTAGATCACAGCAAATGCCACGGGTCATGAGTGAAGACCCAGGTACCACCGCAAAGCTCATAAGCAACAAGCATGATATAAAGCCAGAGCCAGAGATGGCTTGGAGTGGGGCAGGGGAGCTGTCTCAAAGAGAATAATAGTGTCACACAAAGAATATTACTTTAGAAAATAGAATTCTGAAAGCAAAAGAGATCATTTCCCATGGAGGAAAATTTTAATGAATTAAAGTACACTAAATATAGAGTTCTTTTAATCTACTCTGCAAGGGAAAAGCAAAGTAGCGGCTAAGCAAATATTTCTGTTGCCCGCACGGCTGGGAAAGTTTGATGGAAAGAATATGGACTGAGCGTCCTAGAGGAGAGCCGTAGCTATGCCAGAGATCCTACCAGGGTGACTGACCAGTTAGGACGTTCTGATCGTAAAAAGTTGGGGTGATGCAGATCGACAGCCAAATTATCTTGGGTTATTTTTATTCTCCTTAATATCCACTCATTGTCCCTCTGTGTCTGCTACCATTAAATTAAATCCTTTGGGATGCATCAACTTAACAGATTATTAGCTTTGAACAACCTGAACGCTAAAACTGCCATCAGGTGACTCCTGAAACCTATGACACAGATTTATCTGGCACTCACTTCATGTTTCAACCAGCGAATTTTCAAAGTGCCTTGATTTATGATTTCCTTTTATTATGTAACTATAAAAACTTCATAAAACCTTTTACACATTGGAATTTGTTATTTAGGGCAACCCGAATCCATGTTCCTGGGCCATGGCCACTCATATTCGGTTCCAGAATAAATCATCTCTTCCTTCGTCTGAGGTGAGAGCCGTGTTGTGCAGACAGTATGAAAAACTGCAAGTCAAGGTGAAAATAGATCTCGAGAGCCACACAGAGCACCGTAAAAGTCAGAGCATGTACGTTTGTCAAGGTCTTGCAGTAGACATGTGGGTATGGAGCGCATACCCTGGCATTCCTGGTGAACATCTTTCCACAGGGCAGCTGAGCCCGAGGGCGCCAGAGGACCCCCCTACCATTTCACTCCCGCAGGTGAGCCCGAGGGCGCCAGAGGACCCCCCTTACCATTTCACTCCCGCAGGTTTCCATCTGAAAATCTACACCCACGCCCAAGGATGCTCCCAGCAGCATTGCTGCTGCCATAAAATCTTAAGGCTCACGGTGATTAACAACAACTGAAAACCCAGCCATATATTGATTTTACCGTACAATGCAGCTTCCAACAGAAACACAGAAGCTCTGTTCAAAAGCAGCACTGGGTGGGAAGGCGTCCGTGATGTTTTCATACTTCATCTGACCGCTCAAAGGAGGAAAACAGCAAAGGATGTTGTGCCATAGTATGAGCCAAAGAGGAAGGGAAGATATGTAGAAGGAAGTTTGATGGAATGGGTTCCCTGTGATACCTCTGCTCAAAGAATTTCCTACAACGAATCAGAGCATGGGAGAGCCTGGCATTCGATGTCATAATTATGTCTGAATTTCTTGGTTATTTATGTAATTCACATAACAGAACATTCTCTAGTTAACTGGTCATTATTTCTTTTCACAGTAGTGTGTGGTGTCAAATTATAAATGAAATTTGATAACCTGGACCTTTAATATCATTATTGTCAAATAAGAAGCTCAGAAAAATGCTAGCACCAGGAAACCATGGGCCCAGTAACATTTGTACTCGGTTGAAACCATTAGAATTGTAGGCAATGAAATGACTAATTTGTTGCCCTTTGGTAGCCTTTACATTGGATACTCATTTAAGCCTCTTTACTGGGCAAGGCCAGCTTCTCAAGAGGCACTAATTGAAGGACAAAGTCCCACTTGTGCCTATGGCAACCTGTGCTCCAGCTGAGCTGGCCGGGTGAGTCTGTGGGGACCAGCAGCAATTCCAGGCAGGTGTCACCCCATCAGGTCGAACCTGCTCTGGAGTCCCTTAGGAAGGTGTGGTTTTACCCAAACGTAGCATTAATCTAAAGTAGAAGAGTAAGAAGTGGCTCTCCAGTAAGGACACAAATGTCCTTCTGAATTGTAGACACTGAATGTTAGGGGTGGTCACATGACTTTCTTTAAAGTAGCGTTGGTTTTGAGTTCTTAAAATTCATAGTTTCTCAAAATTTTTCACCCAGTTCCTCCTACATGTTGCCTTTGCCTGAGGCCAGATCTTCTCTCATTTTTATAGGAAGCAGTTCCATGGATAGCTCAGCTTCTTCAACAGCCCTGTATTGCTTGTTCTGCTCTTGCTTTGCCTTTATCCTTCTCTCAAAGTCTCCCAGCATTTAGGTTTTTTGTTTTTTTTTTTAACCTGGCTATTTCTGACTTACTGTTTACTTTCATATGGCTCAAGTCCCTATTGTATTTGGCTAAATCTGACTCAGAATAAAAGCCTGTTGTAAGAGTATAAAGAAAAGGAGAAGAAATCATTAGGAAAAAAAAAGACCCTTAGAAAAAAAGGAACCATTAGAAGAAATGGAACAACACCTATTGCCAGACATGAGTGTTAAAAATGCCCCAGTGTGTATGTGCAGAACATGCAATGTTTCAACAGAGAAATGCAGTTTCTAAAATCATCTAAATGCAACCATAGAACTGAGAAGTTCCATTTCTAAACATAAGAGTGGGTTTCATGGTTCTTAGAGAGGGGTCCCTCTCATGAAGATGCTATTAAATATGAGACGCTGAAGTCACCGCCATCCCCAGCTGAACCTTTTCAACTACACCATCCCTGTTTCATTTGATCTCACTAATGTTTTAGCATTTGAACTAATTCATCAAAAGAAATCTCTTTTCTGAGGGAAGTTGTTAATCCTTTATCTTTCTGACTTCTCTCTATCTGCTGATGTCCGTGTTTACCTGTGTCTGTGCTAAGCCTCTGTTCTCTCTGTGATGACTGTTCTCCAATTCCTAGAATCACATTTGTATCTTCTCTGGAAGGTTATAGGGGTGTTTGAACCTTCTGCAGAAGACACAGGAAACCTCCCAGGCTAACCTCTGCATGGACCCTGGGTTTGTGACCTGTGGCTGCTACTATGACTTTGTGGTACTCTGGCCACTTGCAATGGAGGCTCTAGACAGAGAGCAGTCTTTCCACAGTGACGTTTTGTGGAGTGTCACTTACAAATTTGATCCTCAGTATAATCAAAGTGATCTGATTCATATCAAATGCAAAATGCAATATAAGGACAAATCCACTTTATGTAGAGTTTGCAGAGATGTCTTGAGGAAGAACACAATACCTTTTACATCTAACTGCTCTGACACATTTACTGAACCTCCTGTGTTCACTCATTTGGGCTCATCAAATCAGTGCAAACAGGATTCTTCCTGGTTCTCTCACACAGAACTCAGTATGAGCAGGAGGAGACAATGACGTTTCTATCTGTCACTTTACGGCCTGCAAAAGATGGGACAAATGTCCGTTTCTTAAAAATGGAATTGCTCATCCTCCACAACCCAGGGAGGTCATGAAATCAAAGCTGCTTAGTTGTCTTGTCAGTGTAATGTATTCTCGTACTGTCATTGCGAAATTTAAAGACAGCGGACGAAAGTCACCAAGCACAGTTCCTAGACTGTCATCTCTAACCAATCACCAGTGGCTTGTGTTTGGAGGGGACTCTGCTGCCACTTGGCAGCAGGTGTCTGTGTGTGGTAGAGAAAGGTATCTCCTCTGTGCTTCCACACCAAATGCAGGTTTCACACCAGACAAAACAGCTGCCTCTGATTTCATAAGTTAGGACAAAGCAGTTGAATGTCCTGCAGCAGCTTTCCTTCACATGGGCACAGACTCTACGTTTGGGATGAGCTAGCTCCTCACACAGTCCTCTCATGTGATCCCACGTGTGACCAGCCTGAGTCTGATTTACTTAGTTAAACTGAGCATTCCGAGCTTGGATCATACAATCTAACCTATACTCCAGTTTCCTAAAAGGCTTTCCCCCAGCATGCCAGTAAATGAGCCCCTTGTATGAACGGCTTTCACCTTGGGGATCTAATTTGTGAAAGATCCTCTGAAAGCCGCTAGCGGGAGCCCGTGCAGCCTGCCTTAGCACAGTGGCTGGCTTATTCCGCTGGAAACGGACTAACACTCTGGATGAAGAGGCAGCAAACATCTATTGTACCAGGTGGGCACATAGGACTTTGCCTCTCCCTACTGGGAACCACTACATGCCTGAACATCCCTGTGATATAAATAAATACACATCCACTACCACCACCACCTCCTCCTCTACAGAAAGAATGAGGGTAACTAGCACTTTTTTTTTTTTGGTAAATATTACATCACTCAGCTATGAACAGCTCTGATCCAAGGATTCAGCTTTCTGTACTCATTACAACCTGTTTTTCCTATGGGATGGGGGCTTTTAAAAATGTGTTTATATTTGAAATTAAATTATATCCCTTTCCATCCTCCTTCCCCGCCCCCTGGGCCTTTCCACTTATGCTTCCCTGAACCCATCCCATGCTTCTGCATTCTCAAGCTGGTAACTTCTTTTTCTTTGACTACTGTTGTTACATACGTGTGTTATATGTATGCATATGATTGTTGAGTCTGTCCTTATTGTCTGTGTGTATATATGGTTTCAAGGCTGACAACTCTGCATTGCACAACCAATAAGAGGGCTCACCCCTGG
The DNA here is from genome assembly GCA_004026605.1 of Ondatra zibethicus. NCBI lineage: Eukaryota > Metazoa > Chordata > Mammalia > Rodentia > Cricetidae > Ondatra > Ondatra zibethicus. The sequence continues at coordinate 51,010 of PVIU01012200.1, forward strand.
GAGAGACTAACTCTCCTTCTTCCAGAAGTCAGTAGTTGCCCGTAGTTCTTTGTCTACTCCGCAAATTTTCCCCTCCATGTCAACATATCGATTGCTATTCCAATCTTATTTGTGCAGCTATTTCTATGACAGTTTCATAGCAGACTTCCTGATATTCTGGATCTTATAATCCTCCCCTGCCAACTTGCACAATGTTCCATAAGTTATAGTTGTAGGAGGTGTATTGGTTAGGGCTGGGCTTTCTGTGTTCTGTTGATTTATACATTGTATTTCCCCCATCCACCCCCAAACTGGGATCCAGATCTCTCTCTCTCTCTCTCTCTCTCTCTCTCTCTGCAATGCAATCTTTTAATTACTAAGGATAATCTCATAGGTGTGGAATGCATATATATTGAGAAGAAAAGTGTTACAATTTACTTCAAAATACTGGCCTACTAGATACACCCAGAGCAACACTTGAAGAATGCCAGTTTCTTTTTATCCAAGGGAAGCAACCAATACCTCCCATGTCTGGTCGTATGAGTTTACAGATGTAAAAATGAATGTGTGGTTCTGTATGTGTGTGCATTCACATGTTATCCATTTAATACTTGCCTGTTTCATGGGTCACAGTGGTAGTTCTGGCTTAATCTGTTCCTCCCAGTGGCGATGCTCATGCTTAAGTTATCTGAGTCTTGAGCGAGGTGCTTGGCTGTTTCCTCCGTGTGCTTTGCCACCCCAGAAGGCTCCAATATGTTGCAGTGTACATTCTACTTAGCTTTCTTGTCACCAGGGGTCATAGATCACACATCATTTATAAATTCCTGGCATAATTGATACAACTGTGAAACAGTAAACAAAGTCCCTTTTGCACAGCTGTCTCATGAGATATTCAGCTTTCTTGGAAATGTACAGTAAGGGCTTCCCGCTCTCTGTTTCAACAAATCCTACAACGTCTGGCAGAGTGTGGTGTTCTGTCTGAGGGCATCATAGTGTTGTTCTCGGCACGCAAAGATTTCTGGCTACAAATTCACCTACTTAGACTGTGACTGACTGGGTCCTGTAGGTGATTCTGTGCATGATCTGACGTGAAAGGTGGGACCTAGAGCAATGCAGCCAGTAGCGACAGTGACATAAAAAATCTCAGGCCTGAGCCTTTCCATAAGCTGCCACATCTTAGAGCAGTTGGTCCATGGAAGTCCATCAAGATTAAGCATAGAAACATGTAAGTATTTCTGGACATCATCAATCAGCAGCTCTGAAATTAAGATCCAAAATGTCTGTGTGAGAACAGTTTCACCCACCTTCTTTTGGTGCCACAAGATAGCAAAAGTCCCTCTGGCTGTCAAGACTGTTATCATAATCTCAGCTCTGTTATGTTTTCATCGGCAGAGAGTTACTACTTCCCCAGTAAGAGGCACTAAGTGGCATGTCCAGAAGCTGGAGGACACTCTACAGTTTACATCAACTCTTAATTGCCATGATTATCATGTTGCACTTCAAACATTTCTGTCCCCATCAGATCCGGACACTGGTGGCCTCAGCAATTTGATGGCTCAATAGACTTGTTATATTTTCAGTCAAATAGATATGACTTCCTTTCACCCAGAGTTCAGAAAAGGAATAAAAACGCAATGCCTATTAACTGTACCCAGACCTCATTGCTCTAGTACTGAATTCCTGTCAATTTCCTATTTCTTCTGGTGCTCCCCAATATGAAACTAAACTAACCAAAATATGACTAGTAGTTTTGTTCACTGTAGTTTGTCCCAAAAGTAAAATGTACAGTTCCTAAAGTCCTTAACACACATTACCAGGGGGATCAGCTACAAGTGGAGACTTAGGGAGCGTTGTCCCCCACAATCTTCTTTTACATATTTGGGGGAAAACACATTAATAGGATAAAATGATCTTAAATTTTCTGGAACATCTAAGGGGCTGATCCACGCACCCCAGGGGCACAAGGTTGAGCTCTGGTCCTGGGTTAATCGCATGATGCATTCTGTCCTTTGGGGATTTTCAGACATCAGCCTAGCGATTTCATAGACAAGGAGCTGTCTATTGACATCTTGATTGAGGTTTCACTTTAAACAGTGTGCTTATAAGATAGGGATTGTGAGTAATGCTGTTTTACTTTAAATAATTAGGGTTTTCTTATAAAAGAGTTTTGAAAAGAATTGTTGAAGGAGTTTCAAAGCCTCCTTAATTTCAGCCTGTCTCTGAGTTAGAGACAATTTTCATAATTTTATTTTCAAAAGTATAGACCCATCATCTCTCTAAGCACCTAAGGAACAATTTTCTTTCAAAGATTATGAGATCTTTTTTTCCTTCTATCTTATTTCTCTTCAAAAGGTCCTCAGTTTCAAAGAAGAGATAAATATTTTATGTATGCTTTTAAAAGTCTCCCACGTTTAATATGAGGAGCGGAGCTGCTTTGTTTTCATTGCTGACGCGTTTTCTGGATGACATTTGAAATAGATGTATATATATAATGCACACACACACACATGCACATATTTACACATACACACACAGACACACATGCACATATACACATGTACACACATATAAATATGCATATATTCATGCACAGACACACACAGACACACATGTACACACATGCACACACACACAGACACACATATATAGTCATGCACAGATACACACACACACTCACTGTATTCTGTTTAAAAACCTGAATGTTTAAGACCTGACTTTTGGAGACATAGTGAATATGATGGAAATAGCAGCTGAATTTCAAGCCGAAATCTTCAGCGCATGGAGGAGAATGGGGAACATTACGTTTTGGTCACTTTTCTCTTCCTTGAGAGCCAGGACCTACTTCTGGGATGCTCCACACCATCTTCCAGCAATGCAGTCAAGAAGAGTAGAGAGAGCCAAAAGAAGCAATGAGCTAAGAAGAAGCAAACCATAAGGACTCGATCATGCATATGGTTTTAATTAATGAAAATATTATCAGTGTAGGTGGAATCAGGGCAAGGGAATGCTGTAACGCATTTGCAAGCAGATGATTATTTCACTTTCAAATGAAAACCTCATCAAAGAGAAGCCCCCACTTCTCTTGACTCTGGCTTGTAAGTCAAAAGACCGCTGACTCTGCAAGACTTGAGATCTAACCGGAATAATGAAGGCACAGAATGACAGAAGCTGTGTGAACCAGGTTCTGAGACTCCTGGTGCAGTCAGAAGCACAACGCAGGGAGAAGAGAGGGCTCAGGAAAGAGAAGAACCCATCATCCGCTTGCTTTGGCATTGCGCAACGGGTTTGAGAAATGAGCTGAGATTCAGATGAAAGGGTTTGCACTTCGGAGGAGTTTAAAGAAAGGGCCGTGGTTGTGTGGAGCAGAGGGTAGGTCATCATTATCCATTGAACAGTTCTATTTGATGCCTCAGTGGCAAACAAGGGGCTTACCATAATTTGTACAAAATACTGGAAATATGGGACTCTGGTCACAGTCATGGATTTCTGCCATACAGGGAAACCTGGGTAGAGTTTGTCTTCCTTGCACGTGTGTAAGCAATGCACATTTAGGACTGTGGTATGCTTCCCGTGTCTCATTTTCTTTGTTATAAAGCATCAGAGCTTAAATATTTTCTCTTGCATATAAGTCATCTCAAAAATAAATCTCACTAAGGCATTTACTTGGTTACTTCTGTAGCTGAAAATAGATGAAAGCTTTTACCCAAAGAATATCATGAAGTGCAATGGGAAGTCAGTGCATTCACACGAAGCAAGAAATGGAGTCAGTTTGGTCCCCGTTAATTAAGTACACTAAATAACTTGTTGAATTTAGATAAACAGCTTGATTTAAACATGGACATAATTTAGAACAGACATAGTCTGCGTGTCCTCTGATTAGCTATAATTATTTTGAATAAATTTTCTATACTTGCATAGGCTTTCTTCTAGTCCCTGTTTACCCACCAATTTCCCTTTCTTGGAAACAATGAGATGCCATGACCAAAGTAATGTGATAGAGGACAGAATTTTGCTACATAGATTCCACCATATGCTTTAAAAATTGCATTACTATTTGTATGCCATGGGGGGGGGAAGGTAGGTACATATAATTTTGGTGTAATGTTTGACCACATTGTAAAGCACTCAGTGTGGTATTGTGAGCAACACAGGTACTTGTGCTATTTAATGTTTGTTCTTTCAACTTTCTAAGAATGTTGTTTCTCCCTCACTCCCATCTCCTCTCTTTCCTTTTCCCCTTTATTTACCTTTCCTCTCCTAGCCCTTCACCATCTCATCCTCCCCCTCTCTTCTGTTCATCTTCTCATGTAACCCTTTGGTCGGCCTTCTGTACCCAAGTGGGGATGATGCACATTGGACAGAACTTTGCTTTGAGAATCAGTGGGAGGAGGACTCAGTGACACAGTACTTGGGGTGAGCTGCCTCCCTGCCCATGAGTTACAGTCACATGTGTATAGCAGGGTGATATGTGTGCAAAATATTGCAGAATAAAAACCAAAGCATGGAAACTAGATGCGGAAGATGAATCTCTGGTACTTTAATAAATATAACATAATAAATAAATATAAATTACAAATATGTAAGATAAGAAAAACTCATATGTTTTGTATACATATGTATGTATAACTCGTAAGTTATGTATGACACTGAATAAATGCTTTCAGGCAGGCGGTTGATACAGGGAACAGTTCTTTACAACCATAAGGCTTGATCTTCATCCCTTAATCAAGTAAGAATAACAAGGAAGCAGTGATCTCAAGGCCCTCCGTGCTCTCACGCAAAAGAAATGCCTGAACATCAATGTTTAAGGTGTTTCATGGCAAATGAGCTGGCTTCTTGCTCATTAATTTATCTCCTTGAAGATGGAGCGTCAGTTCTACCGACAAGTGATGATGTGTTTCTGGAGGACTCCTAGACTTTGATGACTCAGTGGTGAAGAAACCAGCCACACAGTTATGCTGACGAGGATGAAAGGGGGAAGCCAAAGTGATTCTTGCAAGCTCATGGTGTTCTTTTTAAATATTTATTCAAAACGAAGTCGTCGCCAAGACTGTTTCCAAAACTATCTTTAGGCCGTTCTTCCACAGCAAGTTTCGACTTATCTCACAACACTGTCAATGATTTTAATTTATTTTTCAATGAAATTGATTCTGCAGTTTCTGTATCTGTAGGCAAATTGAAAAACTGACCTTAAACGGTCATAGGCTATGGCCTGATTCTAAGAGGCATCACCATCCCTAGCTGATGCTAGTTTCTGAGGAATGCCCACATGCCCACCTTGCTTAGTGAGCAGGAATCTGCCCTTGACTATGAGTTCGGTCTCTCTCAGGAGTTGGTCCTGTGTCCTCCACAGTCACTTACTTAGTATGATCTGGGATGCTTCATGTAAACCATTAGGGAGAAATAACTCTGTCACCCTCTGTTGGCCAAAACACACCATGTTTCACACAGTAGATGTGATGATAGAAAGGCTGTAACCAGCGGTCACTAGACTTTTGGGGGATCACCTTGGTGACGATTTCTATACATTTGTAAGTGGACATTGAGTTGAGTACTAAAGATAAGCTAAGGAAGAATCCTTATATCCTCATATCCATAGCAGGGAAGTAGAAAAAAAAAGAAAGGGAGCAAGGAAAAGACGGGGTGATGTTGTTCACATCATAGTAAACAGTAGAAGGTCACCAGTAGAGACCCTTCTGCTCCTGGCACCTGCTGTTCCCTGATACCCTGTCCTCTTGACACCCAGCATCTTCCTCCAACTAAACTCCAAACCCCAATTCCATTTGAACTGAGTCCCTCCCTCAGGCCTCTGCAGTATCTGCCACGCTTGGTCATTCTCTCCCATCAGCTGTTCCAGCTCTGCCCAGATCCTGCCAAACGGAAGAGATCAGGCCCTAAGCAGGGATCTGCATTCCTGACCTGCATGTACAGTTAGCACAGGAGATTGATTTCAGAATTGCCTTCTGAGCTCAAAGGCAGTGTGTGTCTGGGGTGTGTGTGTTGTTGGGGTGGGGGGAGCAATTATAGGAAGGAGGAAGTATGGGCTCTGAACATTGGAGCTACTGGCCCCCTGCATCCCCCTACAATGCTCCCTTAGGAAATTCATCCAACATGTACAAGAGCTAGGTGACATGATGAACTAATTGAAAAGGAGACATCCAGACCAGATCTTTAGCTCAATCCCCTATTCAGCCGAACTTAACCCACATTTCTCAGTAGCGAGGTAACATGTTTATACCTGTCTACTGTGTACTATGTCAGTACCTGCACATGATCACCAGGCAAGAAACAAATGAAGGAAATAATGTATTCTGTTCTTACATTTCTGCGACTGAGAAGCATCTTTTGAGTCCCAACTAAGATCAGGAAGGCAACATCTCACTCAGCTTCAGTGAATGGGTGCCTATCCGTGTGGTCACCCACCATCCCTGTAGGAGAGTGACCACTAGTCAGTGACCACCCATCAGCTGCAAATGAAAACCATCCAAGTCAGCTTCCTGGCAAAATGGATTCTTCCAGCTACTCACTGAAATGACTGTCTTAAAACAAAATGAACTTCCTGCCTCAACACCTTGTACTCAAACTTAATTGTCCTGTTCTGCAACCAGACAGACTGATCGGTAATGTAAGCTCATCAAGTTTTGGAACTAATTATTCTGTGGGTGAAAATCAATATGCTTTAATTCATAGTAGCAATTTCCGCTAAGTGAAATTGGCAGGAAGTGGCTCAGATATAGACCAGAGCATAGGTTGGATGGCAGTTTTAGGCCATGCTTGAAACGATATGAGCTGAGATAATTTACGCTGGAGACCTGCTGCTCGCTAGTTACAGGTCTTTCGCTTGTGTTAATGGGATGACAAAGTGGGAAATTCCTAGGCAGACCCTGAAGTGGAGTCCACACGGGGCTTCATGAGTTCATCTGAGAGGAAGAAAAGTTGCTTTTGTGGAAGAAGCGAGTGGGTCCACAGGAGGCTTTCTTCTGTGTTATCCTGGGTTTTGTTTGTTTGCCGTGTGTCTGGTCCAGTTTCCTGATCACCCTTGTGAGCAGGCCTACTCTTTCCCATTTATTCTGGAAACACAACAGTGCCAGGTCAGCAGGAGACCCTGCTCAAACCTGAGTCATGTTCGTACTCCTGTCACGGCTCTAAATGGCATCTGAGATGCGTTTCCAAATTCCAGAGAGAGAGAGTATCTGAATGACAGGGCCATATTTAAGAGTTGCCTTGGCACAGCCCCCTACAGTAAGATGCCACATTGTTACCATGACAACCTGTGTTATGACATCATCTTAATGCTGAAAGAAGAGACGCTAAATATCCTTCCAAAGACTGGATCATGTGCCAGATCTGAGATCTGATCCAGGTCTGAGTTTCGGGGTTCATGTTCTGAGACATTCTGAATAGAAAAGGGGTTCAAAGGTGACTCATGGGGGGCAACACAGCACTTCTTCACCATAGCAGGGACATGGATAAAGCCGAGACACCCTCCTCCCACAGAGACCTACCACAGTAAGCCAGAGGAGAGAATCAGATTGCTAGCTTTATTCATCCAGAGTTCTCCCCATCCCAGAGTCAGTGTGGGGTCAGATTGAATTAATTACTGTAGCATGATGGGCCACTTGTTGGGGTTTATGTCCCGCCCAGTCCCCCCAGCCATTTAGTCCCAGAGAAAATCACACAGAGAGTCTACATTAGGTTATAAACTGATTGGCCCATTAGCTCAGGCTTCTTATTAGCTCTTGTAGCTTATATTAACCCATTATTCTTATCTATGTTAGCCACATGGCTCAGTACCTTTCTCAGTGGGGCAGGTCACATCCTGCTTCTTCGGTGGTCTGGGCAGAACTGAGGAAAGAGCTTCCTTCTTCCTAGAATACTCCCGTTCTCATCACCCTGCCTCTACTTCCTGTCTGGTTGACCTGCCTATACTTCCTGCCTGGCCAATCAGCATTTATTTAAAACATGATTGACAGAATACAGACAATTCTCCCACACCAAATTACTATGAATTTATCTTTGAAAATTTAAGAAGCTCTAAAGATTCAAACTCTATTTGTTGAAACTTGGTTTGAGAACCATGTCTTCAGAACTAAGTTTCTTTCTTTTTTATATTTATAAAACTTGAGATATATTTTTTTCTCCACTCCCCTCCTTTCCTCTCCCCTCCTCTTCTACCCTCTCCCATGGTCCCCATGTTCCCAATTTACTCAGGATATCTTATCTTTTTCTAGTTCCCATGTAGATTAGGCCAATGTATGTCTCTCTTAGGGTCCTCTTTGTTGTCTAGGTTCTCTGGGATTGTGATTTGTAGGCTGTTTTTTAATTTGCTTTATGTATAAAAGCCACTTATGAGTGAGTACATATGATATTTGTCTTTCTGGGTCTGGGTTACCTCACTCAATATGATGCTTTCTAGATTCATCCATTTGCCTGCAAATTTCAAGATGTCATTGTTTTTTTCTTCTGCTGTGTAGTACTCCAAGTTTGCACTCTCACCAGCAATGCAGAAGTGTTCCCATTACCCCACATTCTCTCCAGCATAAGCTGTCATCAGTGTTTTTGATCTTGGCCATTCTTACAGGGGTAAGATGGAATCTGAGTTGTTTGATTTGCATTTCTCTGATGACTGAGGGTGTTGAACATTTCCTTAGGTGTCCTTCAGCCATTTTAGATTCTGAGTTTCATTTTAGCTTTCTTTCAAGTTCAGGGAGGCCTAAAGGCCATCACGATATCTATGACTACTCTACATAAGAACGCAGGATCAGTGCTGATAAACCCAAAGATGAGATCACCAGAAGGCGCACCAGCTCCAGACAGACATTCCAAGGAAGAAAAGAGTCAAAGGCTCTCAGATGTCCTGTCCAGATTGGCCACATTTGCTTCCAGATCTCTGACTGGAACTACTGCAGGTCAGTGTCCGTGACTCTGCTAGTGAGAGCCTTTGCTCCTGGTTACCTAGGTTTCCTGTGCAGGTTCATGCTTCCCCAGAGCTATCTGCCTCTTTATAGACGCTAACATGTTTCTGACACTGTGTAACTGTTGTGAAGATCAGGAGCATTGGCAAGTTTCTCCTCCCTGCATAGGAATGGAGAAGAGTCAGGCAGCATTGGCACATCCCTACCTTTATAAATATATTTTAGAAACTTGATGAGAAAATAAGTGTCTATTCCGTGAAATCACGTCCATTTGCTGTCAGCTTATATTGCAGTGGTGTCTGTCTGCAAGGCTTGATTTCTCTTTAAACCTGACTCCATTTCCTAATAAAAGTGGATTATGGGTTCTTTTGCTGTTGAGGCACTGTTTTCGATTTTAAAAAAGGAAAGACAAAATATCTGTAAAGTGTTCTGTTAGGAATCCCCTCACTAGAGGTCAAGGACACTACAAGAAGACCCACAGAATCCACTAACTGGGCTCACAGAGACTGAACAGACAATCAGGGAGCCAATATGAGTCTGACCTAGGCTCTCAGTATACATGTCACAGCTGTGTAAGTTGGTCCTCTCATGGGACTCCTAACAGTGGGAGCAGGGGTTGTCTCTGGCCCTTCTGCCTGCTTTTAGGACTCTTTCCCTCCTAGTGTGTTGCCTCGTCCAGCTGTGATATGAGGGTTTGTGTCTAGTCTTATTACAACCTGATATGCCATGTTTGGTTCATATCCCTGGGAGGCGTTTTCCTGAAGGGAACTGGAGGGGGGGGGTGGATCTGGGGGAGAAGGAAAAGGGGAGGGGCTGGGAGGAGAGAAAGGAAACTGTGGTCTGGGTGTAATATATGAGAGACAAATCATCGGTCAATCAATCAATAAAAGAAATCCTCAGGATCCAGCAATACCACTCTTGGGAATATACCCAAGAGAAGTCCAATCATAAATACAAAAGCATTTGTGGAACTATGTTCATAGCAGCATTGTTTGTAATAGCCAGAACCTGGAAACAACCTAGGTGCCCCTCAATGGAAGTGGCACCAAGATCAAGAAATGTGTGGATTATAAACTCATTAGAATACTACTCAGCGGTAAAAAACAATGACATCTTGAATTTTGCATGCAAATGGATGGAAATAGAAAACGCTATCCTGAGTGAGGTAACCCAAACCCAGAAAGATGATTATGGTATGTACTCACTCATTAGTGGACCCTAGCTATAAAATAAAGGACACTAAGCACTTAGCTCACAAGCCCAGAGAAGCCG
>PVIU01012201.1:9903-61180 GCA_004026605.1 Ondatra zibethicus
ACACACACACGGACACACACACACACACGGACACACACACACACACACGAAGAAAGTCTTTAAAGTACTTGTAGCCAAAGAAACTTCACTGTTTCTTCTCTCATCATATTGTTAATCTGTATGTTGGGGAGAGACGGAGGACATCTGTTCGTTTCAAGTCTTGGTTTAGGTTGAAGCCTAGGGCTGAGGGTGCAGCTGAGCGGCAGGACCCTTTTTCAGCACGTGCAAGGCGCTGTGCTCCGTCCCTGGCACCACAGCGCGAAGGGGAGGGAAGGGAGAAGTGACTGAAGGAGCTGCAGAAGTCCCTTCTGGGCACCACCCTCTGCCTTTTCTGTACAGGCCGTGTCCTCAGTCAGAAAATGAGTGCTAGGAAGGAGAAGGGGAAGGGTTTCCTTTTCTCTCCCTTCATGTCACATACTTGCATATTGACTCTGTGTTATCAGTACCATGTGACGTCAAGCTTCAGATGTTATGACTTATCCCAGTGTAATCTCTAAAATAAAGTCCCCATCCAGGCTCGATTACAGTGGGAAAGCCTTAGTAGTTCACCTCCTTTGTGGCAAAAAGAAATAACCGCCTTGATTCGCGTTCTAACCTTGAAATCGCTTGTCCGTCCCTTTTAAGAGCTCATGCCACATTAATCAAGACGCATGACCCAGTCTCTTAGAAGTCTTACTTTAATCCATTTTTTGTTGTCTTTTTCAAGACAAGGCTTCTCTGTGTAGCCCTGCCTGTCTTGGAACTTGCTCTGTAGACCAGGCTGGCCTCAACTTCAGAGATCCACCTCTGTCTGCCTCCTGAGTGCTGGGATTAAAGGTGTGCACCACCGCCTGCCTTTGTTTTAATACTTGCTGCAGGAATCTGCTAAGATGTTTTCCTTTCCCTCATCCTGTCATCTCTACTGCACACTTAACTACCGGCTGGGGCTACAGATGGAGTCTTCTGCGGGCGGAGCTGGGAGGAGGCTGTCCTCACCACGTAGGCAAAGTTTAGTGAAGTCTTCCCCATACACTGCTTAGTTTAGTCTGGGTGTGAGGTTCGCCGGTCAGGGGAACAAACTGCAGCCAGTGTTCTTGGCCTTTTTGGTAGGATCCCAGGGCCGCACCTCCATCGCTGAGTCTGCTGCATTTTGTGTTGTGTCTTGCTCCTCCCGTTTCTGTCCTCATGTGTGTTCTCACCCAGATGCCAAGTGACACCGTAAGCACACTTCTGGGAAACACAACCCCTGACCGTTTCCTATGAATAATCCACGCTGCTGATAAAATGGAGTGCACATATTCACAGGGCAGATTACAGAATATTTCATAATTGTGATTTTATATAAAAATAATCAAAATAGCCTCCAAATGTCGAAATAGAAGGAAATATATAAATGTTCTGGCTCAGTGTTTCCTTAAAAATAAAACATTTTCCTAGTTATTTCCGTAATCCCAAATCTCTTAACACTATTTGAGAATTTTAGAGACTTTGGATATTACTTTCTAAAAAATGTTGAAATAAGGAACACTCTATAGGCATTTCCAAAAGACTAGTGCATTAAAATCTTTAAACCTTGAAGATTTAGGACTTGCCTGTCCTGGAACTTGTTAGTGAGATTGGTTGGCTCGTTCAACAGTGCCCCCTTCTGGTATGAGCATAGATGACTGAAATGCACAGCTCTGAAAGGAGCCTGAACTGGTAAGCTAATTGAGGTAGTTTATATCCCATTTAATAAATATTACATGGTGCCATATTTTCCAGCCAGACTTGTTAAGGGCATATCTGACTTCTTCCATGTTGGAACTTTAGAGTCATATTTAATGCATCACTACCAAAAACAACCAGATAATCTTATCTTCCTCTTCCTTCCACCCTCCCTCTCTCCTGCCTGCCTGCCTTCCATCTTCCCTCCCTCCCTCCCTCCCTTCTACTCACCTTCTCTCCTGCCTCCCTCCTTCCTTCCCCATCTCCCTTCCGTCCTTTCTTTTGGTTGTTTTTTTTGAGACAGGGTTTCTCTTTGTAGCTCTGTCTGTTCTGGAATCCTGGAACTCACTCTGTAGACCAGGCTGGCCTCTGGCTCCCTAGTGTGCTGGAATTAAAAGCATGTGCCACCATTGCCTGTCTTGGATATGAGAAAATGACCCCAATATATGTAGTTCAGTTTCTGTAGTTGTTGCTTCATCTTTGCAGTCAGCACAGAAGACAGTGACAGTGTTTACAGCAGTGCTTGCTAACAGTAACTGAGTCTAAAGACCAAGGGGAGGAGGGCCACTCCTGACTTCTGTGCAGGGAAGATGAACAAATGAGGGAAACTAACTCTTTTTAAATTCAAATTCAGAATATTTGAGCAAATTTTGAAAGCACATCTTTAAAGTGACAGTAGAAATGGTGTTGAATTATATTGTTATGAAACATTTGGATTTTTAAATTTTTGCACATATAAAATCACATTATTGTATTGTATATATGAATATATGAGCACACACGCACACACACAAGACTTTCATACACCTTCAGGTTGAGATTCTTAGTTTAAAGAAATTTGAGTCTTTATTTTTGTAGACTAGGCAAACAATTAGAGGAAATCTTCAAATTACTACTAATATGTCACAGAAAAGGGTCTTCAGTGGCTGTGCCAGAGAACACCTCTAGTTCCTGTGACAGGGTGGGAGTCCTTAGATAGTCTGAATACAGAAATGGGCGCTAGGTGGCTTTGGGACGGATGCTAGACCGCCCTTGTGAGTTGGTCCCGTTTCCATCATGTCCTAGTAAGCACCGACTGGAATCACTAGTCGCAGCCCCAGCGAGCCGTTTGGCTTTGTCAGGTTGTTCTGCCCCTGAGGAATTGTCTTGCTTGACTTAGTTGGTGTAGGCAGGCCCAGCCCACTGTGGGGCCTCCATCTCCTGGGCTGTATAAGAAAGCCAAGCGTGCATGAGCCAGGTGAGCGATCAGCATTCATCTGGTTCCTGCCTCCAGGTCCCAGACTTGGCTTCCCACCCTGAGTTCCCCCAGTGGTGGACTGTGACCTGGAACTGTAAGCCCAAGAAACCCTTTTGTTCAGAGCATTTTATCATAGGAGCAGAACGGAAACTCGGGCACATCACTGTGACAGATACTCAAGACAGGTTATAAAGAGTCTATTTTAGCCCACAGTTTTGGAGCATTTAGTCCAGGACCAGTGGGCCCGTTGCTTGTGAGCTAGCGTTGAAGCATCACATTGTCATGGAGTGCATGGCAGGGAAAACCACTTACCTCATGACCAGGAAGCAGAAAAGGGGAAGGTGCCAGGGTCCCACAATCCCGTCACCCTGCAGGCCGTACCTTCCAACACCATGCTGGGCACCTGCTCCAAGGATTCCAGCACCAGTGTTTTCCTAGTCAGGATCATGGCTGCATTTAGTTTTCATCTGCCCAGCACTAGGGGCAGAGGTCCTGGAAACTTAGGTTAGTGTTTTAGCGGACGCGTGGTTTGGCTGTCGGGTCGATTTCACTGGCTCGCCCCTTGTTAGGGCTGGCTCTCACAGCTCATCCCCGAGGAGCTGTTGCTGGCTCAGGGCCTCCTGGCTCCTCCTTTGCTAATGGTGCTTTACCCTTTTCTGATTATTATTTTTTCTTTTTGGACAGGGGCTAATACAAGAGATCAATGATTTGAGGTTAAAAGTCAGTGAAATGAACAGTGAAAGACTTCAGTATGAGAAAAAACTTAAGTCAACTAAAGTAAGTTCTCTCGGGGAAAAAAAATAATTTTTAAGCATGGTCTACCATTCTGTGAACGATATTATAAAAAAAAATTTTCCAACTAGTACATGATAACAAACATATCTTAGAAGTACACAGTGTTTCCCTGAAGCTGTTTCTGTAGCTGACCTTCTTTCTGAACTGGTGCTGTTTTCTTGGTTATTTAGCCTGTCTTTTTCTGCCTCGCTTTCTCTCCTCTGTCTCTCCACCAGTCTTTAATGGCCAAACTCTCTAGCATGAAAATCAAGGTGGGTCAGATGCAGTATGAAAAGCAGCGGATGGAGCAGAAGTGGGAGTCCCTGAAGGTGGAGTAGACGTTGGTGGGAGCCCCGTGGCTGTTGCCCTTTGGCTTGTGTCGTTCTGCTATGGTGGCGTTTTTTAGCAGCATGCACATTCATTGTGTGTGTGTGTGCGTGTGTGTGTGTGTCACCTGTTTATTGAGAATACATACACCCTGACTAAAAGGACAATGAGATCTCTAATGTCAGTAGTGAACAGGTAAAATCATAACAGTATTAGCTTATAAGCTTATTTCTTAGACTATCTGGCCCCTAAGCATAATAAAACAGTTGTTGGAAGTTCACCTGTGGAAGAATTCATCTCAATAACTGGAGCCTGCTCTCCTCTGTTAGGGTTTTCTGGAAGGTCAGTGTGTATGAGCTCCTCATTGTGAAGCGGAAGAGAAGCCACTGCTTAGAAGCCCTGCAGGGAGAGGGGTCGGCACCTCCTGCAGGGTTGTGAAGGTTTCTGAACGTGACTCCATCCTTGCCATAAGTCAGGGCCACCTTAACCTCCTGGGTGGATTTTTCAACACTGCATGTCCAGATAGCTGAATGAAGAGTCTGAGAGTACGTGCCACACTGAATAAGAGGCGGGCATGTTGTCATTGTACAACTAGTTTCTGGGTCAGATGCAGCCTGCAAAATACAAATTTGCTATGGTTAGAACTTTCTAAAGCAAACCTGAAATTTAAAATGTTAATGAATACATCAGTGGCCTCAGAAGCTTTTGTAGGTCCACCATTTTAAAAGGAAGACTTAAATCCTCTTTTTCTAGACTCCCCTTTCCCATTACCGCAGGAGTTTGTCTTTTTCGGTGATCTAGTCCACAATTTGGTCACAGCCACCCCCGAATTGCCTCCCCTTGGCTACTGAAGCCCAGTGGTTATCCCAGAATCACGAGTCACCTTGAAATGCTTGAGAAAGCCAAGCAAGCCTTTTTGAATTTGTATTTTATTTTGCTTTTATGATAAGTGACTAACTTTGGCCATCTCCTTTGACTAACTTGGCGAGACCTTCTGATTTAATATAGGCCAACTTCAGAGAATACCTTGTCCTGATCATGCTTCCGTTTCTTCTTACACTTGCTCACAGACTTGAAACAATGACACCGTAATGATTAAAAATTAGTCATATTAATAGTGCTCGTCATTGCCTCTTCTGATTTGTGTTCACGTGTAAGTTTTTGCAGATTTTTGTCTCATTCCCAGAGTCTTGAGTTGACTTTAAGTGCCAATATGCTCTATAGATATCCCTCTTCTGCCATGGTCTCCTATATGAAAATGAATCTGTAACTTTGTAGGATGAATTGACATCTTTAAAAGAGCAACTGGAAGATAAGGATTGTGAAGTCAAAAGACTGCAGGAGAGACTGGTGTGCAAGACCAAAGGAGAAGGGGTGGACGTCCTCGATCGAGGTGAGGCTGGCGGTCTAGTGCTTGATCCCATGCTCTGTTAAAGTCCTGTGACTTACAGGAGAGGAGCTGGTGGTGGACAGCAGAAAAACAGCTCCCGTGACATGTGTTTGCAAAAACTTACGTTTGGGTCCAGGGATGGCACACAGCTGCCGCCCCAGCTTGTGGATACTGAAGCAGAAGGATCACAGGTGGACACCAGCCTGCATGGCACAGGGAGACCCCGATTCGTTTTTTTTTAATCTTGAAATATGTATAATATCTGGAATACTAGATCAGATTTTACCTACCCTTGTGATACATGTGTAACATGAGGGCCTGCTTATCTGGGTTTCTGTCCTGCCCGGTTCCCACAGCCGTTTAGCCCCAAAGAAAATCACACAGAGATCTCCATAAGTTATAAACTGATTGGCCCATTAGCTCAGGCTTCTTACTAACTCTTGTAACGTATATTAACCCATTATTCTTATCTATGTTAGCCACATGGCTCAGTACCTTTTTCAGCGGGGCAGGTCACATCTTCCTTCTCCCATGTCTGGGCGGGACTGCGGGAAGAGCTTCCTTCTTCCCAGAATACTCCTGTTCTCATTGCCCTGCCTCTACTTGCAGGCCCTCATGTTACATATATGTATGCATACATAAATATGTCCAGTGGCAGCCATGATATGAGAGCAGTTTCTGATTCTTTTGGACAGCCAGACCCCAGCTGGTGGAGCTTTGTCATGCTGTATCTTATATGGAAACAAGGAGCATTTTATACCCATTTCCTTATCCGTCAGAAAACTCAATTTGTCAAGCCTTAGAAGTGGGTTTTCCCTCCCAGGTTTCGATATAAGTAAAATCATGTTATAGGACATTCAGAAATAGACCCCAATTCTAGGATTGGATCTGCTAATCACAGGCTGTCCCACTGAACCATAACATCAGTCCCACATTTAGAGTTTATGAATAGAATTGACACCGAGTGAGTGCGGGTGGGCTAGAGGTGTATTTGGAGAGCGCTGTCCACATAGAAGTGGGGGTTGGAACCGGTCTGAACTGCCTGCTGTCTGTCACTTCAGGACCTGAAACGGTCTAGAAACCTCATGACAGTCTGCTCCTGATGCCACGTTGTCAGTGGAACTGTCTCCTGGCACGGGAGACAGACCATCTCAGTGCTGTTGGACTTGAGTGCTCCGTTGGCTGTGGCACGGAGTTAGGAGGACCAGGTGCCAGACTGGCATTTGGGAAGACCCACCAGAGTGGCACTGGCCAGTCCACATCACGGCTGGTTGGCCCTGTGGGCCTGACTTTCACACAGAAAGCTGAAGCTCAGATGCAGCAACTCTACTGACTGCACGGCTGTTCCTCCCGAGGCCCAGCACTGCGCGGCCTGCGCTGCCAGTCCCCAAGTCATGTGTTAGTGCTTCATACCCTGGGTTCCTTTGCAGGTTAGAGTTCCAGCATTTAGGTAAAAGGAAGCCAAACAGTAGGACTTTTAAGGTAGAGTTTTTGTTGCAATGTATGCTAACTTCGAATCCGATGGGTTTTCCTGTGCAGATGAAAATGTTAAAAAGAAGCTCAAAGAGAAAAGTAAGGTTTTTGGTGTCTCCATCAGCTTCTCGTTTGCCAGCACCGCCACTTGTCCTTTGCATGCTGGGAACATTTCTGTCCGTCAACATCTGCAGCTGCTTCATCAACGAGCCCCCATTTCTTCACGGTGTGCAAAGTAGAGGCTAGACAGACAGACCATAGAATAAGGAGGACAGGATCGCGTCATAGGTTTTCTCTGCAGCCCGTTCACTTCCCAGTGTGCAACAGGACACACAGAGAAGTGAGCTCAGAAAGTGTGCTCTCTGTGCTGTGGGTGACAGAGGACACATCTGGGGACTCAGCTCTCGTCGCCACAGCTTGAGCTTGTGGTGAGCTTTGCTTTGTCTGTTTGGAAACTCGTTATTTAGCTGAGACCTACACCGGAAGCTTCGTGGAGCCTGGGCTATCTAGTGACATGTAAAGAAAGATAAATCCTTAGTTAGCCACAGAAAGTGAGCTAATAGGTTAAAACAAACAAATGCAAAACAAACCTCAGCCATTGAAAATTGGCTATGTATAATTGAAAATGTATTGGTACAGTTTTTAAAATTACTAGAATCTCCCCTCCCCCACAAGCTGGTAACTTTAGCTGAATTTTTTCCTATTTCTGTATTTTAATCGTAGGTTCACTTTGGGGTTAAATGTTCATTTTTATTAAAGTACTTTAAGTTTTCATTTTTCAAGTAACACTTGTGTCTGGCAATCATATTTTCAGGAAAGTCACATTCTCCACACCGTGGCTGTTGGGTCTTGCCCTCTGTTTTAGAACAGCGTTAGAAATGAGGCTTGTAGATGAAGCAAGTCACTCTTCCTCCTGTGGAACCACAGCTGGCTTCTCAGCATGACCGCTCACGTAAACACACCGCTCAGGTTCCTACCGTGGCATCTCCAGCTTGGCCATGACTGAGCCCCACCCCTCCGCCTTGGTCACTGTGAATACCGTGAATACCGTCCCGTCCATCGCTCTCACTCACTGCCCACCCATGGCTTCTGTTTTCGAGAACTTGGTGCTGTCATTGCTGCCGCGCCCACATTCCATCCTCAGGGTGTAAAGGGAGACTGTGTTCTTTCTCCAAGAGAGGGCGTCTCCCTGTCCCCGACCCACATTGCTGTCTTTCTGGAGTGACAGCTGTGGGGTGAGGTCAAAAGTGCTCCGCTTTTATTGCCCCTAAGAGAGAATCATTGCCATGCTTACCTTGAGACATTTCGGACAGAAGAGCACGTGACCGCCCTCACAGGTCAGCTGAAGTGCCTCCTAACAATGTTGTGTCATTTTCAGACATCGAAGTACAAAAGATGAAGAAGGCCGTGGAGTCTCTGATGGCGGCAAATGAAGAGAAGGTACCGAATGAAGCCTAAGTATCACTGTCGTGTATGCACTGCGGCCCCGTCTTGACTGCCCCATACAGTTCCCTAGCTACTCCAGCTGGACAGGACAGACACACTTATGATTCCACTGACTTTAAGGGACCTTCCTTGTCTCCCCCTGCCCGTGTACAGTTTCAGAGATGTCACTTGTGACTGTACCTGTGTGTACGGAATAGAGAGAGGCCGGCAGCCTGGGCTCCAAGGAGATCCTGATCCCCTCCTTCCCCGTTTGGATTTAGAAAATATTGGGACCATCAGAGTTCTTTCTATTCACATGAGAGGAGTACATCCCAGAGTATGTTCTGGAAATTCCGGGCTAGCGTGAGCGCTGAAGGGTGGAGCGCCAACTTCACCGAGGCCCACACAGCCCCTGGAGAGAGAAGATGTTAGCACTGCCGTGAAAGTGGACCTATCTCATTCCTTACCCCTCACGCCAGGAACTGTCTTGCTTTCCTGAGGTGAACTAACAGGACCCAGGCCAGGCCTGTGGAGCATTCTTGGTTCCTGCCTTTGTCACTATGGCTCTTTGCTGGGGTCTGTTTTCCATACACAAATTTGACTTGTGGTGTCTTCCTCAACACAGACCTGACCTGGCAGATCTTTCTCCAATGCCTGTTACTCTTTCACGTCTTTGCTGCTTCCTCTCATTTTTGTTCTCTCTCTCTCCTTCTCTCACCTCTCTCTCTGGCTCTCTGGCTCTCTCTCTCTCTCTCTCTCTCTCTCTCTCTCTCTCTCTCTCTCTCTCTCTCTCCCTCTCTGTGTGTGTGTGTGTGTGTGTATGTGTATTGAGGTCAGGCTGACTTCAAGTGTCTTCTTCTTTGCTCTCCATCTTATTTTTTGAGACAGTCGGAGACCCTGTAGCTTGCCGACTGAGCTAGACCGGCTGGCCAGCAGGCTCTGGGAGCCTAGTTCTAACTGTCTTTCTGCCCCACTCCCTGAATTGCTGGGGTAACAGTTGCCATACCTGGCTTTTACATGGATGCTGGACATCTGAACTCTGGAATTTTATCCACTGGGATCAAACACAAGCCATCGGGCTCCGTGTTGGGTTTTCGCACTCTGAGCCATCTCACTGGCCCTTGGTTTTGCTGCTGTTGTTAAATACTGTTACATCGGTTTTGTTTTTGAAGATGGCATGTTGGATCTGTAAGATCAGAGGTGCTGTTTCTGTCTTTGATACACATAGGAAAAATACAGATATTGCCACTTTTACTAAAGCTTGGGAAATGTTCAAATAAAATTCACAGCACTTACCTTTCCTGTTGGAACTGTAGTAGTGGTGATGGTTTGCGTTCTTCACAGGATCGGAGAATAGAAGATCTCCGGCAGTGCCTGAACAGATACAAGAAAATGCAGGACCCAGCAGTTCTGGCCCAAGGTAATAAAGTAAAATGCATCTCTGGGAACCTTCCTACTCCACCTAAACTTAACCAGCCATGAGCTTACATATTTGGGCTCAGTTTCTTACATAGTTCACATGCATTTTCCCAGATTGGGTAGCTCATCTGTTTATGGACAGTAGTGCTGGGAAGCACTCGGGCCGATGAGTATTTTGTAGATCTATGTGTCCATAAGAGTATCTCTATCAAAGCACGGGCCGATGAGTATTTTGTACATCTATGTGTCCATGAGAGTATCATCTCTATCAAAGCATTCTAGAGCAAGATCTGTAGTATATGCAAAGAGCCTCGGGTTATGTCTGGAAAGTTCTGAGTGGGGGAGGGTCTGGTTATGACGTGAGAGGGATCTCAGTAGGGCTGGGTTGGACATCTGTTCTTAAGCAAGTGCAGAGAATCCAGTGAGGGTTTGTTTTGTTTTGCTGATCCAAGAGCTTGAACCTAGGGCCTACCACATGCTAGGTAAATGTTTTACCACTGAGTTACACTCCCAGCCTGGGCAAAGGGCTGAATTAAAAAGTTTGCAATGTGACCTTCGCCAGAAAAGGATTAGGAGGAATGCCACTATTGCAGGCAGGGGAAGTCAACCAAAAGACGCTTGCAGTTATTGTAACTGCAGAGGCTTAGTGGATCTGAATCGACCTGATGCTGAATTAGGTGATGGACATGAAGCTAAGGGAAAATAAGTCAACAGAGGCAGACAGTTGTGGCTAAAGGCACCAGTTAAGTGGTGGTGCCGTTTACCCAGGCCAAGGAATGCGAGTTCCTCTTTGAACACCCGAAATTCTGTTACCTTACCCGCAGAGGGCTGTTCTCAAATGTGGAAAGACTGAGGGCCATTTGACACAAACAGAATGTTAGTGTTTGTTTACTATGAACATGTGGGCAGTTGTTACCCTAAAGATGATAAGCACTGAGAACATATCTCTTGAAATATATTTTAGGTAGGGTTTCTTTGGCTCTGCCAGATACCATGACCAAAAGCTGGTCCTCCGGTGGAGCAGCAAGTTCCGGTTCCTAATGAACTGCCTCACTAGCATCTCCCTGAGACAGGGTTTCTCGCTGACACTGGAGGTCATGGACTAGTGAGCTCCAGAGATTGCCTTTCTACATCCCTACCTCTTAAGGCTGCAGACCACCACGCCTGGTTTGTAAAGCCCTGTTTTATTTTTATTTATGTGTATAGTGTGGGTGTATCATGCCACCTGTGTGCCAGTGCCTGAGGAGGTCAGAAGAGGGCGTCAGATCCCTGGAGCTGGAGTCACAGGCAGTTCTGACTGCCCAGTGTAGGGTTTGGAAACAAAATCCTGGTCTTCTTCATGATCACTATGCGCTCTTGACCTCTGGGCCACCTCTCCAGACCATGCCTAGCATTTATGTAGGCGCCGGAGATCTGAACTTGGGTCCTCACGCTTACGTGGCGGGCTGGCTGAACCTTTCCAGCCCCATGTAGTAGTTTGAAATCAAACATAGCAGGATAGATTTTTACAAGTCATAAAAATCATCCCCTGGTATGGCGAAGAAGTACATAAAAAGTGATTCCTCCCTAACATATTTATGTAGTTACTCCTCACAAAACTCTAAGCAGCATTTAAAATCTAGTAAAGTTAAGGTAAAATTATAGTAAAACCTCAATTTAAAAGTTTTGGTGGGGCTGGAAAGATTGGTCAGTGGTTAAGAGCATTTGCTGCTCTTGCAGAGGAATGGAGTCTGGTTCTCAGTGTCCACTCTGGCGGCCCATAGCCACCTCTACTCCATTCCAAGGCATTCAGCACCCTCTTCTGGCCTCTGTGGACGCATGCACACACATGGTATGGCATCCAGCACCCTCTTCTGGCCTCTGTGGATGCATGCACACACATGGCATACATACACACATACTCATAAATAAAAATAAAATAAATCTTTACTTGGGTATGCCTGTAATCTAAGCACTTGAGAGGCTGAATCAAGATGACCTAGTATTTGATGCTAGCCTGGACTGTGTTATACCAAAATAATTTCTTAAAAAAATAAGAAAAGAGAAGTTACAGTATGTTTAGATAAGTATAGAGTTTGCCGTTTGGCATTAGAAGTTAGAGCTTTTAATACACTATTTTTTGAGAAAATAACTGTCTACCATTGTGTTGTACAATTAGTTAATCCTTTACATCTTGAGTGATGGTAAAATTTTTCAAACTTAGTTCTTTGATGGATATGTGGTTTCTTTCTTCTATCAAGCTCTTCCTACTTTAAAATGGCATAAAAGGGTCCTTTTGAAGGATCAGCTGTCATTTTGATTTTTCTTCTATCCTTTCTCTTTTTCGTGTATTTTCCAGAGCACACCAGTGATGAGAGGAATGAGTTTAAATGGTGGCTCTGTTGTAGCCCAGAATCAGATGGCCATGCTGGGGTAGAAAGGAGTGTAGGTAGGTGGGTAGGTACATAGAGTAGACGGGTAAGTAGGTAGATCGTAGGTGGGTAGATAGAGTAGACGGGTAAGTAGGTAGATGATAGGTGGGTAGGTACATAGAGTAGACGGGTAAGTAGGTAGATCGTAGGTGGGTAGATAGAGTAGACGGGTAAGTAGGTAGATAGAGTAGACGGGTAAGTAGGTAGATAGAGTAGATGGGTAAGTAGGTAGATAGAGTAGACGGGTAAGTAGGTAGATGATAGGTAGGTAGGTACATAGAGTAGACGGGTAAGTAGGTAGATAGTAGGTGGGTAGGTACATAGAGTAGACGGGTAAGTACATAGATAATAGGTGGGTAGGTACATAGAGTAGACGGGTAAGTAGGTAGATAGTAGGTGGGTAGATAGAGTAGACGGGTAAGTAGGTAGATGATAGGTAGGTAGGTACATAGAGTAGATGGGTAAGTAGGTAGATAGTAGGTGGGTAGGTACATGGAGTAGACGGGTAAGTAGGTAGATAGTAGGTGGGTAGGTACATGGAGTAGACGGATAAGTAGGTAGATGATAGGTAGGTAGGTAGGTACATAGAGTAAACGAGTAAGTAGGTAGATAGTAGGTGGGTAGGTACATAGAGTAAACGGGTAAGTAGGTAGATAGTAGGTGGGTAGGTACATAGAGTAGATAAGTAGGTAGATGAAAGATAGATAAGTAGGTGGGTAAGTAAATAGATCTATTGATTTACGTGACATTTTTTGAGGTAGGACTGGCCTTGAACTTGTTATGTATCCAAGGATGATCTTCAATTTTTGGTTCTTCTGCTCCCACGTCCTGAATGCCAGGATTAAAGGTGCAAGTAACCAAAGCAGGCTAAACTAGCATTTATAAAGCCTGGAAGTCTTAAAACAAAATCACGGTGGGTTTTTGGAATAAATTTAGATTTTTTTTTAAAACATCTTTTGTGTCAATGCTGTATCAAACCCGACTCCTTTTGTTAATATCATTGGTGGGTACTCAGTGTGGCCTGGGCACGGCCTTAGCTGCTCATAGTCTAAGATGCTGTACCCTAGGTTCTGTGTTGCTGATCTTCAAGGGATGCCAGGAGCCGGAACTCTTTGTTTACGGTTCGCTGACACAGTAGCTCAGCCGCGCAGCGCGCGTTCACGATAAAGACAGAAGAAATGCCCGATCACGGTTCTTCCTCCAACAGTGGACTTGAGCATCGTCTGCTTTGTCTTTTCCAGGCCAGGACAGTGAGTGTGGCGGTCTGTTCCACTCCAGCTCCATCTCCGCCCTGTTGGATGCCCAGGGCTTCAGTGACTTGGAGAGAAGCACCTGTTCTACGCCAGGAATGGGGTCTCCCAGCAGGGACCCGTTCAGCACAAGCGCTCCAGAAGAGGTACCGTCCTCTTCTGACTTTGTTTGTGTCGGAGGGGCTGTGTCTTTACTGCTTTCCTGTTGTGTGCTTTCCCGGCGCCACTTCCGTTACTTTGAATGTTGTCTCAGCTTGGTAAAGTGCCACTGCGGTCCAAAGCCACCTTTCATTCCTGCTGTGCTTGCCCATTTGAGCCTGATTTGCTGCATGACTCCAGCAATCAGAATCTCCTCAGAGTCCTCCACACCACTACATTCGAGACTTGTCTGAGCATCCCTTACTGCCTCTCAGGGCCCAGGCTCCCTGCAGGGCCACCGGGCATGCTGCTCCTCCACAGAGTCTGAGAGGACCAGCACCTGTCCCAGGATTCCCCAGTGCAGTGACCTTTGCCCTGAGGTCACGTCATTCACCTCCAGTATGCCATGGTTCCTTCCTTTCCCCAGCTCTCCTTTCTTGCTTCCTTCTCTCAAATCTGTTGTTGATGATCCCATAATGAAAAGGTAGTGTTCAACAATGAATCTCTTTTCCTAGTCACACACACACACACACACACACACACACACACACACACACACACACACACACACACACACACCTGCTGCAGTTCTGGGTCTGGAACCTGAGGCCTTGTGCATGTTTGGCCAGTGCTCTGCACTGAGTTCTACACCACTGGTCCTGAGAAAGTAAAAACTGAATTGAATGAAAATTAATTCAAAGAGAAAACCGCTAACATTGGACATTCAAATGTTAGCGAGTACTGAAAGAGTTCATCAGTCAAGATTTTAGTTATGAAATCAGATACGGGAAGAAGTTAGAGGGGAAAGAAAACCTCTCTGTTTTATTCTGAAACAGGTTCACTTGGTCGCCCAGGCCAGCAACAGTGATCCTCCTGCCTCAGCTTTCCAAAAACCAAAAATCCTTTGCTAGCCAGTAATGTGCTGCATTTATTGAGGGATTGCTTGTATATGTAGCATATGCCAGATTATTCTACACCTTATTTGCCGCATAAGCCTCATCTTAAAGGTTTGCTTCTATTTATTTTGTATGTATTAGTGTTTTGCTCGAATATACATGTATGCACACTGCGTGCATACAGTTTCCAAAGTGGTCAGAAGAGGGCACTAGATCCCCTGGAGTTAACAGACGTGTGCCCTACCGTGCTGGGAGTTGGACTGGGTTCCCTGGAAGAGCAACCAATGCTGTTGAGCCATCTCTCCAGCCCTCACGAATCCCAGTTTAAGGATGTTTAATTTGTCTGAAATGATTGCTCCAAACTGAACAAAAGTGGTGTGGTGAGAATCGATAGAGTTCAACCTTATTTTCAAAGAAAAGCCAGGAGGGAAAATTTAAGTTGAAACTGAAACCTTGAAGTATGAAAAAGCAATCAAGGAAAGAGGCCAGTGTGTTAGTGTATTTTCCCATGATCAGGAGTCCAGGGAAATAGCTGACCTTCAGGAAGCATGGGTGAGTGCCAGAGAGATTACCCAGCATTGATTGTAAAGATTGAAGCCAAAACCAAACTGGGAAAATAAAACAAAATAGAAAATAGAAAAGAACCCTTTTTATTTTATTTTGCAGTATTCTGACTTGATGTTTTATGAACTTTCATGATGCCATCACTCGGTACTAGACAAAACTCACAGAGCAGAGTCCATTGCTTCTTCATGGAGCTGGGCTTTGCTGGTTAAGCACACCCAAGTCCATATAGATGTGTGTCTGCCGTGTGTCTTACCTGGTGTTGGTGTAGATGTGTCTGCCGTGTGTCTTACCTGGTGTTGGTGTAGATGTGTGTCTGCCGTGTGTCTTTCCTGGTGTAGGTGTAGATGTGTGTCTGCCGTGTGTCTTTCCTGGTGTTGGTGTAAATATGTGTCTGCCGTGTGTCTTACCTGGTGTTGGTGTAGATGTGTCTGCCGTGTGTCTTACCTGGTGTTGGTGTAGATGTGTCTGCCGTGTGTCTTACCTGGTGTTGGTGTAGATGTGTGTCTGCCGTGTGTCTTTCCTGGTGTTGGTGTAGATGTGTCTGCCGTGTGTCTTTCCTGGTGTTGGTGTAGATGTGTCTGCCGTGTGTCTTTCCTGGTGTTGGTGTAGATATGTGTCTGTCGTGTGTCTTACCTGGCGTCCTGATGGGTAAGCAGCCAGGTTAGTGCCAGCATGCACGATGCACACCTGCAGTTTAGCAGGCTGAGCTCATGGCTAGGCTATGCAGAAGACCCTGATCAAAAAGAGAGTTAGAAAAAGAGGTCATGGGGAGAGAGGAGAGAGAGAGAGAGAGAGAGAGAGAGAGAGAGAGAGAGAGAGAGAGAGAGAGAGAATAAAGGAAAGTACGTGGGGGGGATTGAAGGGGGAAATATGATTATATCTTAATTTTAAAGAATTGTTAATAAAAATTAAAGAGAGAGGAAAGAAATTAAGAACTCTGCTAGGAATATAGCTCGGTGGAAAAACACTGGGCGTGTGCTGGGCCAGCACTGCAAACAGTTGAAGGAGGAGACCACAGATTGGCTGACCCCTTGTGAGCTCTTGATGCCCACCACGCTCTGGTCTCCGGTTCTTGGACTTTACCAAAGTC
This sequence comes from Ondatra zibethicus, assembly GCA_004026605.1. Taxonomy (NCBI): domain Eukaryota; kingdom Metazoa; phylum Chordata; class Mammalia; order Rodentia; family Cricetidae; genus Ondatra; species Ondatra zibethicus. The sequence goes on from PVIU01012201.1 coordinate 25,984, forward strand.
TCCAGCCCTGGGACCCAGAGGTGTTTGAGAAAATGGGCTCCACATTTTATTATTTTCACAGTGTTGATGTTACTTCATTTTCACTGGTAACCACAGGAGTATATTCCAGCTGATTTTAATGTATTTTTCATCAGTTATGATAGCTGAGCCTAGTCAGCTTGTTCACACAGAAAAGAGTAATTAACCAGTATAATGCATGTTGTGTGTTAGGCTGCTAGCAGAAATAGAAATGGAAATAGTGCTTTGTTCACAATGTGCCCATGCTGAGAAGAGTCAGCATCTTGGGGCTGCCTTTCCTGGGCTTTCACTGTGGTCGGAACTCGGGGATTTTTGTGTTTTAAGGTAATTTCTTACTCAGGATGTTCGCTGTCGTGGAACCAAACGAAACCCCTTTCTCCACAGTGTTTCCTCAGTGACCCCCTCATTGATACCCATGTTTGTATTCTGAAACAACTGTGACTATAAGGCTGGAGTTGTAAGCACAGGTGTATACGATTTGGACAGACCGGCTCTGTCATGTTTTGTTACTCCGTGGCTTGTGTTGTCCTCGTTTGGTTGATTTTCTTTGTACTTACAATTTTTCAGTTTCACACCAGCGTCTTGCAAGCTTCCATCCCTCCACTGTTGCCACCGTCTACGGGCGTGGAAACCTCTGAAAAGTCCAAGTTGCCTACGAAGCCTGAGACTTCACTTGAAGAGAGGTATGCTCTGTGTGGACTAACACTGTGATATAAATGTTCAGATAAGTAGAGTAACCAGACATGAGGGCACCTCACACTTATTTCAGGCTCTCTTTTCATCGTCGGTCTTGTAATATTGGAATAAAATGCATGAGTCAGGAAGCGGCGGGAGAGGGAGGGAGTGAAGCTGGAGGTGCCTTTAAGGAGCTCGGGCTTTGCTTCCTGGGTCATCGGTGACTGGCAGAGGCAGAGCAGGTGCAGTTGGTGCCGTGAGGCTGTTTGAGGAACAGCTGTGACGCTGGCACAATGGGCACAGTCACGTCTCAGTAGACAAATAGATATTTTGCCAGAAAATTCTCAAACTAGTTGCCTAAATTTGACTTAAGCTTAAGAAAATATTTAAAAATGAGAAATACTTTTTTGTACTATTATTTATTATTATTTTACATCTCTGTTCACTTAGAAGAGGTCCAGATGGGCCCCACCTGTGATGGCATGACTTGCAATTTTTCTTTGACTTTATAGTGTTGCTGTGTTTTATTTTTGCTATAGTTTTTTACAGGTAGGAGGTAGTCAGCTCACCCTTTTAAAGTAGATGTTGTGAGAGAGATTTTGCCCAGCCATAGGCCAGTGGGGCCCTGTAAGTACAACTGAGGTAGGAGAGGCTACGCTGTGTTTTTGGTAACTTAAACAAAAGGCACTTTTGACCTAACAGTGAGCTCAGCCTCCGATGGGCCCTTTGGGACTTCACCATTGTAAGCCCAGGAATGTCCGTGTGGTTTTCGATTCATGACATTAACAAATGCCTTTTAAAAAAAAATGTTTTGTAGTGATGGAAAAACAATCCTGGGTGCAGCCACGGAAGCCCCGCCGTGTGACAGTCTTTCGTAAGTTGTATGTTGTTGAATGTGAAGCATGACCAAGGCTTGAAAGAGCAGGAAATCTGTAATGCTCACGTAACCGTTACTAACGGGTCCGCCGCAGCTGTCACACCCATGAGTACAAGGGGCTGGAGAGCTGGTGCTTACAGAGAAACACCCCTTTCCTGGCATCTCATGCCTGGCCGTTACAGATCTTTAGTCTTCCCTCATCAGTTTTCATTTGAGGTTCAGAACTTTTAATTTATTTTTGTGCTGATTTGTATTTTTTTACTCCTAATAGAAAAGACTCCCAGAGAATGTGACGGCTGGCAGAGCTGCTCTCTGCACTTAGAGTTTAATAAACTGGCCCGAGGAGCGTGTTTATCCAAGCGAAAGCCTGGATCAGATGAGGAAAGCCCCAGACGACCTGAAAAGCCTAGAGTTCCAAAGAGTTGTTTCTATTTCTCTGTTATCTTTCACGGGCTTTGGCGGCCAGCACCGCTGACAACCTACGTAAAAACAGAAATGCCTTTTAAAAGGCTGCACAGTTGTTCCAGCTTTTCGGAGCAAACACACTCCTTTAGTCTCTCTCTGCTCTGCCTTGCTTTTTTATCTTGTGTTGCTCGGGATCAGGCCTCGGGCCTCTCGCATGCCAAGCACACACTGACACTGAGGTACACCCCCAGTCCCTCATCTTTTGAAACTGGCTCCATATTTGTGGATTTAGATTTGAGTCATACCATCTCTGGCTGTGTGTAACCGAGCACTGATCGTGTAAAGGAGGAAGTCTCTGACTTACAGACTCCTTCTGCCTTCCTCGGCTAGCAAATGCATCACTATGGGCATTAACAAGAATTCCCCGAGTGCAGTGGTTCTCCACCTGTGGGTCGCGACCCCCATGGGTCAGAGGTCACCTAAGACTACCAGGAAATACAAATATTTACATTACGATTCATAACAGTAACAAAATTACAGTTACGAAGTAGCAACAAAAATAATTTTATGGTTGGGGGTCACCACAGCCTGAGGAACTGTCTGAAGGGGTCGCAGTGATAGGAAGGCTGAGAACCACTGGTCTAGGGCATTTTCCTTCCTCATTCCCCTGCTTCTCCCTCCCTCTCTCATCCTCTCTTTATTTTTCCTTCCATCCTTCTTCATTCTCCTTCTTGGAGACAGGCTTTGTCTTGATAGCCCAGGCTGTTTCACACACCCACCAATCCCGCTCCAGCCGCTGGGGTACTGGAATTACAGGCGTGTCCCACAAAACCGGCTTGTTAAGCTTTCCAGACTCAGGAAAGTTACTCCCCTTTGAAAGAAAAGTAGACTTTCGTTCTTCAAGTGGAAGGATTAGATCTAACAGTGCACAAGCTTCTAAGAAGTTCCTGGTGTAAAGGCGTGAGTGCCACTACTCCATGGAAAACACTGGTACTGCCAGGGCCGTCTTAAGTGGTTTTGCAGCTCCTGGGACATGTGTGGCACAGTTTGTGTGACTGGCAAGACAGTTAACCACCCTGCTTTTAAAGGAACTAAGTGCTGCAATTGACTTAAGCCCATAAGTGTTTGCTTGGATCCAGATTTTCTTTTATTACCGAGATTCAACTCCCAGACAGTTTTCAGTTCCTTCTAAGATGATCTGCTTGGACACAGGCACCAGAGTGAACTTACTATTAATTCTAATTATCATTGTTTCTGTTGGTGGAACTTCAAGTCTGCAAAAATCCAGCAGCCTGGGAAACCTGAAGAAAGAGACATCAGATGTCCTGGTGAGTTCTCTGGGGGCGGTTTTGTTTTCTTTTTCACTTCTTTTCTTTTCTTTCTTTCTTTTTTTTTCCTGCCCCTTTTCCCTTGTTAACCTGAGAAGAAAATACTGAGGGATGGATCTTTATTTGTGCCTGGGAAAAACTCATTTTAGGAAGAGCTCTTGTTTTCTCTGCTGGGAAATTACTGCCATGGTCCAGTTGATGACAGATTTCAAGGAGGAAGTGAGAAGGATTGAAAGGACATGGATGAAAGATTGAGAAAATAAAACATTGTAGGAAACAAACACAACTAAGATTTTGTGGTTTCCTGTTTATGGAAGTGTAATAACAACTGAATGTATAAAGGATTTTACAGTAGCCTTCTTAAATGTTATTGTTTTTGAACAGGAAAAGGAGTCTATCCAGAAGCCTTCAGAGGTAATTTTCATATCTGAGTTCAAGTATAAAAAAAATCTATTAAATTTTATGGCATGTTAAGTCAAATGTCCCCACTCCAGGAGACCGAGTCTGTTAGCGCCTCCAGCGCATCATGCTAGGTGCAGAACGCCAGCTAGGGAGGTCATGTGCATACATGTGCATACCTGCGCATACATGTGCCTGTGTTTCTGTGAAGTGTGCAGCAGCGTGCGTGTGTCTGCAGAGCGCTGGCTGTAATGGGGAGAAGGGGGTAAAATAAGGAGAAACGGAGGGCCATTGGCTTGAGGATGGTGGCAGCATTTGGGAAGTAGATGGGGTGTGGTTATGATTCAGAGAAGGGCTAAATGCCACAGAGTTATTTACTTTTAAAAGTTAATTTTAGCGAGATGGTGATGCACGCTTTTAATCCCCAGCATTTAGGAGGCAGAGGCAGGAGGACCTCTGAGTTTGAAGCAGCCTGGTCTGCAGAGCAAGTTTCTAGAACAGCCAGGGTTACACAGAAACCCTGTCTTCATAAGCAAACAATAACAACAATAAGAAAAAAGTTAATTTTGAAGGCTGGAGAGATGCTCAGTGGTTAAGAGCACTGGCTGCTTCTGCAGAGTTCCTGAGTTCAGTTCACGGTACCCACATGGCTGTTTACAACCTGCCTGTTTATAACTGAAGTCCCATGGGATTCAGTGCCCTCTTTTTTAAATTAATTTTGAGCTAGGTATGGTGACACACACTTATACTCCAAGCACCTAGGAAGCAGAGGCAGGTGGATCTCTGTGAGTTTGAGGCCAGCCTGGTCTACAGAGTAAGACCCTATCTGAAGAAAAGTTATTCTTAGGGACTGGAAAGATGGCTCAGTGGTAAAGTGTGTGGGTGTGTACTCCCCTGCAAGCGTGAGGACCCTGAAGAGTTTAGATCCCAGCAACTACATACAAAGCTGGGCACGGAAGCACATGCCTGTCTTCCCAGTGCTGCGAGATGCCGGGAACAGGAGAACCCTGGGACTTGCCACCTTGTCTGGTCAGCCAGTGAGCTCCAGGTTCAGTGAGAGACTCTGTCTCAGAACATACGGTGACGAGAAATAGAAAACACCCAGCCTGGAGCCTCCATATGTACACGTGAACACGTGTACCTGACATACATACATTATCCTTCACATATGGACTGCATCGCCTGCATATAGAGCAAGCGCAGGCCAACATGCTGTGGTCTCAGACTAGTCCCCAGGCAGCTCTGACCAGGGTTAAGTATTGCTTAGACATAAAACGAACATTTCATTAAAAAAAAAGAGAGAGAGAGAATTAATTTGGAGGAGCTGAGATGGCTCCAGAGGTGAAGCCCCATGGCCTAGGTTAATCCCCAGGGTGTTCATGGTGGAAGGCAAGAATAACTCCCACAAGTTGGGTGCTGACCTTTACATACATGTGTTGTGGCACGTGTCCCCACACATGCATGTAGGCACACATACACATAAGTAAATAAATAAATATTCTTAAGAGTTCATCTCTATCTGTTATTAGAAAACCAACCTGTGATGTTAGAGTCATGAGCTTTGATCATCTTTGTGACCAGCTGCCTTCCCCAGGCTCTGCAAAAAGCTGCCCGTTGGTTTCATACAGCCCTTGCCCAGAGGGGCAAGTGTGGCCTTCTAAACAGGCTGTCAGCGTGTGTTCCAGGGCTCCCCCGGCTTCTCATCATGCACCATATTAAGGACTGCAGCGGGGTGCACGGCCAGTTCCCGTCCTGGCTGTCAGCTCCGAGTGCCTGAGTCCTTAGAGATGGAGCCAGCAAAGCACTCAGTGGAGACAGCTGTCCCTCAGGTCCTCTTCAGCTCCTCGTCAGTCCACGGTCAATAACATGATCAGAGGACGTGTTGATGTTGGGTGTAGATAATGACTGTATTGTGCACATGGGTGTTCAGCTAATGTAGTCAGCCGTCCCTTTGACCCTTTCACCCACTCTGCAAAAGTGGGTGAAAAAAAAAAGAAGAACAGAAAGTAGGCGGTGCTAGAAAAGAAATCCAACCAGAAGCCTCTCTCAGTGGTACCAAAGAAACATTCCTCATGAGCTTAATGGCTGACTCAGAGTCAGAAAGCTCAAAGAAACAGTTGCTGGGTGTACCTTCACCTTCTTAGTCTTTGAGAAGAATGTGAAATAACTGGGAGGATCTTCTTGTTGTGTTTTAAAGTGTTTGCACTGCCTGCTTTGTAGACTTGCCTTGGGCGTCCATTGCTGTGCTGGTAATTTAAGGATGTAAACTCATTTGTAGCTCTGCATCCCTACTAGAAAAATAAGAAATCTACCATGTCTTCACTCCATGTCTTGAAGGAAAGAGGCAGATAAAACTTAATTGGTTTTAAAGCTGTCTTAAATATTTAAAGTGATAAATGTATTGCTTGTAGATGGAGTTAGCTGTGTTCCTTGTGTTGCTGTTTACTGAGTAGGCTTCGTTAACATGCCACTGGCATTGGCCTGAGTGTGCTACTGCAGTAGTCTGTCCAGGGTGTGACATTAGTTAGAGTCCAGCCCCTCGTCCTCAGGATTTGCACCCTAACCCTCAGTTACCTCCTCATCACCCCTTAGGATAAAGCTCCACCTGACAGCCGCACGTGTGGGACCCTGCCTCCCAAGGCTCCGGGACATGACGCCCCCGTGGATGACAACCCCTTTGGCACTCGAAAAGCCAGGTCCTCCTTTGGCCGAGGCTTTTTCAAAATCAAAAGTAACAAGAGGACAGCAAGCGCACCAAACCTTGGTATGTGTGGCAAGGGCACCCAGGTCCTGACCTTCCGGATGGACGGAAAGGCTTGGCGTTCCACCCATCCTTTGTTCCTCTGTGCACACGTTTCTCTTTCTCAGAAGTGAAGGTGAATGCCTTGGAGGGGGGATGATAGCAAAAATGCTTCAGTGGATTTAATTTTCAGTGTGACGATAAGTCAGCTCTTACCCCACTCTCTGTCCAGTGACATTAACAGCAGAACGAATCGTCCTAACCCAGTGGTAGTCTGTGACTTTGTTTGGACAGTCTCCCCTCTGGTGGTGGGATGAATGAGTGTCCAGGGACGGACTTGTGCGGTTTTTATCGTCTTCGTGCATGCGTACATTCCTCCTACAGGCGTTGCCTTGGAGGGCAGAGTCTGATCTGTTCCATTTTTGTCATCCTTGTGTTCTCTCCATTGGCTGCGTGTGTTGTGTGCGTTGTTGGGATACCTGAAGACCGTAAACGAAGTGCCAGTGCACCCACCTTAGGTACCGTACCCCTGCATGCCAGCCTTCACCAGTGCTACACCCCAAACCATCTAATCCCCACTCTTGGCCTTTGTGATCTCTACCAAGCAAGCTGGCTGCAATCAGAAAATGTAGTCTCTTCCAGAATATTCCTTCATCCTTGGCTAAAGCAGACTCTGTAGCGCCTTGGCTTCTGAGCCTACATCCTGTTCTAACCAGTGCTCTTGACACCGTCTAAGCAGCTCTGGGAGCCCAGAAGTGCCCAGCAGCCTGCACAGGGCATCATACATCCCAGCTCCTCTCATCTGTGACTGAACCATCACCCACCAACTCTCGTCCCTCCTCCATGTGTCCGTTTTCCCAGCCGCCCCCCAAAAATGTCTATTGCCAGAGAGGACTGACTTACTGCCCTTGGAGCAACATTCTGGACATTGTATTGCTTTGACCTTGGGGGTATGTAGTGACTTCCCATGGTATCTGAGGAGTCTCCATGAGAATTCTTTTAAAAGATGTTTGTTCTGTCTCCCCGTGGGGAGTAGTGTGAAGAAAGCCTTCAAAAAATAAATAGTAAAATAAGTATGGTACATTTTAAATGAGTTGGACTAGGAACATTTTCAGGGCACTCATACCCATTGTGGCTGCGCAGTGGGAGTGGATAGATTCCTCCTGGGGTTCCCTGTGGCTGTCACCTTGTATAGATACCCAAGTATCAATGCACATGTCCTAGCAAAGCGACATCATTGTCTTTGGAGCCTGACGTGTTTACAGTGAGTGCTGGCTGCACAAACTAAACTCTTCCAGCTGGACAACCGCTATCAGCTGCTCCTGTGTCCTCTAGGACGGTAGTTGATGCCCGTAGACCAGTGCTGCTTATCGTAACCTGTAGTCACAGCTCTGCTTCATAGAAAATTCAACCTCTGCAGCTTCTGCAAATCCTTCTGAGACCCTTTTCCTGATTTTTCTCCTTGAACAAATATCTTTATTTTCCTTTATAAAATGTAACGGTTCACAGTCTGGAAACAACAGCCCTGTCTTTGCTTGTGGCTGTTCTCCCAGGAATGGGCAGTTGAAAGAACTTCTGCCCTGCGTGTGGCAAGTGTGGATACTGTTCTTTCAAAGCCAAATCCAGATTTTACACCTCAAGAAAACTCACACATACCGAGTAGCATTGTTCTCTCAGTATCCATTGTATAATAGGCTAGGGATTTTTTTCCCCCTTGAGACAGGGTCCCAACTACAGCCTGATCTGGCCTTGGGCTTGAGATCTTCTTGCCTTGGCCTCCTGAGGGCTGGGATTTAATGGGCATGCACCACATACTGGTGATTCGTTTCTTGAAAAAGAGTTGCTAGTCCTTTATAACTGAGGTGATCTAAGTGGCAAAGGGGAAGGTATGTTAAGATGGAAATGACACAGAATTTGAATTCAGTGTCAAAATTTGAGAGAAGACTTTCAGGGAAAATGGTGGCTTTGCTAAGTCCCATGTATCCTTGGCACAGTAAATTGGGACTCAGCATAGTCTTCCTTCAGGTACAGGGCTGGCAAGTGAGGTCAGGCTCAGTGGTTTTAGTGCCATCTGCCTATGAAAATAAAGCCATCCTTCAGTGCTGAGCTGAGAGAGCCTGAAGAGAGAACTAAGCAGGGTCTTGGTGGAAAATCTAGGAAGGATAGACAATGGGTGTTACAGCCAAGAAGGAGCGACCAGACCACAGATCCAGGAGAGGGAGTGGAGGTGTCAGAGGCTGTGGGAGGCTAGCTGTGCCAAGCACTAGATTAGGCTTAATCTCATCACGAGTTTATATCACTCAAGAATGTCACAATTCTGAGACACTTTTTATTTTGAAGAGTCGCACATTGTAGCCCAAGTGTGTCTCAGAATCAGTCCTCCTGTGTCAGCCTCCAGGGCGGTGGATTTACATGTGTGCACCACCACACCCAGCTCTGCCACACACTCTTCATCTCAAAGGGATGATTTTGAGATAATTCACTTAATGGAGGAGAGTAAGTTGTAGAAAACATACACTTACATACATGTTTCATACGTAAGGGTGCTCTGTGTAAATCACTGGTTTTTAGACCCAAAGAAGAATTCTTAAGGGGTTAAAACCAAGAAGGTTAAGGTGTCCTTGTGTTCACGTGGTCTTCATTCTATCCTTGGGACAGCTGAGACAGAAAAGGAGACAACTGAACACCTAGATTTGGCTGGTACATCTCATTCTAAAGGTTCACAGGGGACCGGACCTTTCCAGATGTCTCCACCATCTCCAGATTCCAAAAAGAAGTCCAGAGGAATCATGAGACTCTTTGGGAAGTAAGTGGAAGGAAGGGGAGGCAGGGTGCCTGACCCCTGTTCTGCACAGTGCAGGGGGTGATGGGAAGGCTGCCTGGCAAGGGACACTAAATCCCAAGGCTTTGTGGAAGGAAGACTCACTTGGGCTTCATTAACTCATTGGGCCTTGGTTAACATTTAAATTCAGACATACAAAACAACAATAAAAAACCATTATGATTCTCCATCAAAGCAGAGGCCTCCGCTGGTGTAGCATAACCATGTTCATTGTGTCTTCAGACTCAGGAGAAGCCAGTCAACTACATTCAACCCAGATGACATGTCCGAGCCTGAATTCAAAAGAGGAGGGACGAGGGCAACTGCAGGCCCCAGGCTCGGCTGGTCACGAGACTTAGGGCAGTCCAACAGGTAAGAACAGCTATGGGGTCACGACGGCCGGAGACCCAGCTTACTGCTGTGTTGGGATGGGTGGTACTGTTTGCCAGTGGTTGTGACGGCTGTGCTGGTGAGGGCTGTGTGAGCATGTAAGGTGTCACGAACATGTATGATTCAGTGGTGCTTGGGCTTAAGTTTTGATGTGGGGAGTCTCCGGAAGCAGTCTTGTGAAGGTGGGGCAGGCCTAGTGGTTAGGAGATGGGTCTACGGGCTGGGCTTGTGGCTCAGTAACAGAAACCTTGTCAGCATACATGGGGACCTGGGTCCCAGCTTCAGAACTGAGAGGTGGGAGTGGGGGAGGTAAAAATTATGTTTTAGAGTCCCGCCTCTTGGATTTAGTCTCTTGGCCTCATTGGCCACCAGCCAGGTGACCTTGAGCTGTGGCTTCACACTCAGCTTCACAGTAAGACTTAGCACCTACCCCAGAAGGTAAGGATTGAGTTGGTAGGGGTCAAGTCTCTGTCAGATACCAACTGATCAATAAACATTAGCCGTTGTTGCAGTCTTTGAAAGCACTTAAAGACACATTCTATCGCAATTCCTGGGTTTATCAAGACCATAGGTTGTCCCCCTGCCTCGTTACACCAGCTGGGGAAAGACTATACAATGTTTCACTCATCAGGACTCCAAGAGCCCTCCCTGAGCTTTGTCAAAAGCTAGAACCAGTTTGGAGCCAACTCCCCTGACCTTCTGAGCATGGCAGGGTGGGGTTGGCAAATATCAAGCTCTTGATGCTGAGCCCTCTTAAAACAGATGCTCCCACACAGGTGGGGCCCTGGACACGGTTTCATCAAGAAGTTCCCTTTGGCCTTCAGATAACAGATGCTCCCATTTGCCATATGTCCTCCTCAAGCATAATGAAGACCTCCTTTGTGCTATTAAAAAAACATTTTGTCATATGCATACTGGGGTGTGTGCACACCCCACGCACGCACGCAGACGCACACACCACTCACTGTAAATAGCTTTTGCTTAAATCTAGCCATGCACCCTCATGTTTCTTTTTCAAGCTACAAGACTGTAAGTAAAAAAAAAAAAAATACAAGCTTTGCTGGAGAGTCCCTTCCTGTACTTAGCAGGAGAATATTATCTTCTCAGTGATCTCTGCCAGAGAGAAACCATAATTCTGCCAAAGTGAATTCATATGAGACTCGAATTTCCTTCAGCCAAGTAGAGTGTTTTTATCTGGGAGCGTGCACTTTGGAGAGCATCGTTTGAATCTGACTTACAGGGCTCTTCTTGGTGTTTTTCTGAAGCGTGAGTTTTTGGTAGCTCTCACCGATCCTTTTGCAGTTTCTTTTGAATTGAAAACCGGGATTTTAGAAGGTAATTTACCAGTCCTGTACCGAAAATTAGGTTTTTCTTGGTTAGATGTGTGTCACCAGGGAACTTCCATACCGCGTGTGCGCACAAATGCTCGTTGTGGGCTGTTAAGCTGCAGGACTGGCTGAGGGTTGTTGCTTATTTTCCCACAGTGACCTGGATATGCCATTTGCCAAATGGACCAAGGAACAAGTGTGCAGTTGGCTAGCAGAGCAAGGCTTGGGGTCCTACCTGAGTTCTGGCAAGCACTGGATTATATCTGGCCAGACACTTTTGCAGGCTTCTCAGCAAGACCTAGAGAAGGTAGCTACTCCCGCCTTGTTTGTCCGTGTGTAGTTGGGAATGTACTCAGTGGTACAGCTCTTGTCTGGCCTGTGGGAGGCCCAGGGTTCAATCCCAGCAACACCTTCCCTCCCCCTGCCATAGTATGAATTATTAGTTAGTCTAATAATGTGATATAGAGTATGAATTAGTTATTCTAAAACAAAGCAGTGTGACTAGAACCTGTATTAACACTTTTGAAAAGGTATTAGCTTCTGCGATTATATAGCTATTATATAATGAATAGAACTTACGTGTCTCAGTCATTCAGAAACTTACACTGACTTATCTTTTCAGTGTAACCTATGCGATTCTATTTTATTTCACAAAAGAATATTCTATATCTTATGTTGTAATTATTGGACATTTGTCCACAATATAAGAGTAAAATCCCCATTACACATTCAACATTTTCTTACTCACAAGTGAAATGAATCCCTAGGCAACATCTAACATTCTGCTCAGCCCGCCGTGGTACACTTGGGCCTCTTCTTCAGCAGTGCTGTCTTGGCCTGAGGTTCATACTATAATTTAATGTAGAATGGGTTTATTAGCCTGAGGCAGTATTTTAACGTAATAGAGAGCTGGTCTTTAAGGGCAGCTTCATCGTCGAGGAGTCTGCGTGCTTGGCTGGACAGGTAGAATTCTGAGGTTCTGTTTATTGTTTTAGGAGCTTGGCATCAAGCATTCATTGCATCGCAAGAAGCTCCAGCTGGCCCTGCAGGCCCTGGGGTCTGAAGAAGAGACCAACTATGGAAAGCTGGACTTCAACTGGGTCACTAGTAAGAGGCCTTTATGGGTGACAATCAATATTGTCACATTTCCCCCTCGGTCACAGGAATAGGCCTTTTGTAGCACGGTGCTGACTCTGGCTTCCCTCCTTTAGGATGGCTGGATGATATTGGCCTCCCTCAGTATAAGACCCAGTTTGATGAAGGGCGGGTGGATGGTCGGATGCTGCATTACATGACAGTGGTAAGTGGCTCTCTGTTGGGTGTTTCCTGAGAAGTTGACGTTATAGGATCTGGCAATTGGCACAGCTTTGGGTAATTTGACACCCAGTTTAAGCAAAACTAAACTTAGCCTAAGCTTATCTACAGTATCGCTATACCAGTGTTTGCATTCTGTGGTGTGTGAGTTCCAGCTCATAGGGAGGACTGAAGCCCTGGGTGTTGCTGTGTTATCCTTGTTACCTTTGCATCCACAAGGGCTGGCCTCCTCCCTTGCCTTCCTTTGCACAGCTCCGCCCCATTAGGGCAGCAGTTACGGGGTAAAGAGAGGAAGGGAGGCTGGACTGGCACTGCTGCCTTCTCTCTTGGGGATCTCTAGTCTTCCAGCCAGTGAATAGAAAGACCATTCCCTACTTACATCAGCAGGGAGATGGATTCCAGGACCTTGTTCTAGATTCCACTGTATGATTAATGTTTTACATGAGATAGTTTTATTTAAAGAGCATTTTGTAAACTAGGCAGCCGCATAAGTGTTATCTTTGCGAAATAAGTGGAAATTAACCTGCTAACTCCATGTAACCTTGCTTGGGTGACCTAACACATTTGCCATGCTCTATAGTCACTGTCTTTTTTAAACATACATTCCTGGATGTGTGATTCTCAGTAACCCTCGGCATCAATATCATTTCCATCCTTAAGATGAGGAAACAAGGAGTTGAGAGGTTAGGTAATGTTAATCAGGTTTCCATGGTTGCTAAGTGATAGGGTATCAGAGAATTTAAACCCAGAGTGGTTTAAGGGTCCTTCTCTTAATAGCTCACTATTCCACCTGGGACAATAGAGTGATATTTGACCATGACCTCTCTCCATGCCCATGGGATGTGATGGGTCAGATGTCCCACAGGAATGTGAGCAACTTCAGACTCAAAAATCACAGGAAGCGCACGCAAGATCTTCTTGCCTGAAAGACATTGAATGACCCAGGAAGGTGTGACCTGTGAGTCCCAAGTCAAAAGTCCCTGTTAGAATGTGGTTCCCTGGCTTGGCTCCAGGAACAGAACAAGGATCTGAGTGAGAATTTGCAAGAACCAGGAAGTAAAAAGCCAATTTGGGAGCCATCGAGATGGCTAAGCAGGTGTAAGTGCTTGCAATGCGGGCCCTACGACCTGTGGCCCAGGCGGGGTCTGATTTTGCAGAGTTGTCCTCTGGCCTCCATGTGTTTCTCGCGTCCCTCCGTAGATGCCGTACACATGCACTAATGATAATAACAGATAAGGTCCAAAATTAGCAAAAGCTGAATAAAGCCTGTACTTTATTATCTGTATTAGTTTCTTAATTTTGATATTTGCCATAGTTTCATAAAATGTGAATATTAAGAGAAGCTATAAAATGCATGGACAACTCTATACTACCTAGAAACCCTTGTTTTAGTCTAAAAGTATTTTAAAATATTTATTTATTTGCTGTACTTTATTTATTGGTTTGTTTGTTTGAATGGGATCTCACTGTGTAGCTCTGACTGACCTGGAACTCAGAGATCTGCCTGCCTCTGCCTTCTGAGTCCTGGGATTGCAGCTGTGCACCACAATGCCCAAGCTTAAAAAAGGTTTTAAATGAAAGCAATCCTTGTAGAAACCCTTCAAATATATTTTCAGAAGTAGACATTTAGATATTTCTTAACCTGATAGACTTCAATGAAAGGAAAGTATCCTACACCAAAATGTTCAGAAATGAGTGTCTCAGTTTCAGAGTAAATATGTTAAAAAGCCTTTTCTAATTTATCCTAAAACACTAATTTTAATAAAGTAATCCTACAAAAATTTAGGAAATAATTTTTGCTCAGTGGCCTCAAGGATAAACCGCTAACTCTTTATTTTTGCTCTTAGAAACATTTTTATAGTAAGTTCCTTCTTGGACTTATTTCCACAAGTAACGTGCTATCAGTAAGGTGCACTGTGTGCCTACATGGACAGCCCTCTGCTTATTCTCTGGGTGTGTTTATAAGATTTATCTCGGCACTGCCCTGAAATCACCTATTGCTGAAATAATTTGTTTAGGTGTGTTGGGCATGTTTGAAATTGCTCTCCATGGCCGCAGACTGCCCAGAGTGTTTCCTTGAAGAAGCTGATTGGTGATATGTTGAAACTTACAAGTCTCCATGTCTTTTCTCTTTCACTATTATCTAAACCCTTACACTGGGGACATAGTTTTTCCAATATTGGTCACCGTGTCTGCTAGGTGGAGCAAATAACCCGGACTGGGAACTTGGCAGGCCAGGAAGCTTGATCATACGGGAACAGTCTGACCCACCTATCTGCCGAGAGAAAGGGAGGGCAATGTGGCTGCCGATCTTCAGGTGCCTGAGTGTCTGCACTGCCTGCAGATCAAGTTCTGGGGACTAAGGAGGAAACAGGAATTCCTCAAGGCCCAGCACCACAGCTCTTGAGGCGGAGGCAGGAGGACCTTGAGTTGAGGCTAGCCTGGATGCAAAGAGACTGTCTCTCTGCCCCTGATAAAAAGCAGATTGTGTTTTAGAGTGACCAGTGAGTCCTTTCCAGAGCCCTGTGTGCTATTATCCTCTCAGAGCATCTGTAAGAGTGAGAGAGGGGTGCAGCTTTGGGGGAACAATAGGAATCTGAGGTTCTAGAGAGAGATTTGTTGAGAACAGGACAGGGGTTCTGTTACTGAATGAAACCTGAAATCACAAGCAGAGTTCTGGGATTCCCCGGGGAGCCCCCCGCCCCCTGTTGTGGGCCGGCAGAGTGAGCTCCTTGTTTCTCCCCTGCAGGATGACCTGCTGTCCCTGAAGGTCGTGAGCGTGCTGCATCACCTCAGTATCAAAAGGGCCATCCAAGTCCTGAGGATCAATAACTTCGAGCCAAACTGCCTGCGGAGGCGGCCGTCTGACGAGGTAGCATTTCAGACAAGACGCTTGCACACATGAGCTTGACAGCCCGTGTGTGAAAACTCAGAGCCTTTTCCTCCTGGAACCTGCGGAGAAAGCTGGTTAATGACTTCGTGGGCTTTGCTTTCCTCTCCCTCCCTTTTATTTCTGTGAAGGTTCCACTGTGTCACTGAAGCCAAAGGTTGTTTTTCTGCCTCCTCCTGTTCGTGGGCTATGTTTTTTACTGCCACCTCAATCCACTCAGTAAAATGTCACCATAAATATTTCCTTCACCCTCTCTTATTTCTACATAAAAAAGCTTGAACCTGTGGTATAAGTTCTTTCAGAGAGCAGTCAAGTTAGCAAACGCTCGTTTTCCCTTCTCTTTGAGCAGTTCATGGATACCAGATAGCATGCTTTCTAGGCCAGATCCCACGCGTGGGTTCAGTGTCACAGGCCCTGCCGTGAGCACCGGAGGTGTAATGTGTGTTTGTTTCCACAGAACGGCATCACCCCATCTGAGGTCCAGCAGTGGACCAATCACCGTGTGATGGAGTGGCTACGCTCTGTGGACTTGGCAGAATACGCCCCCAATCTCAGAGGCAGCGGGGTCCATGGAGGGCTCATGGTAAAGCTCTTTCAGTCTGAAACTGACTGCTTGCTTGGTTTCCCTTAGTCCCAAGGGTGAGCAGTCTTGATCTGAAATCTGCATTGCTTTAAAACCTGTGACTTTTGTGTTTCCACCTGACGAGTGGAAAATTCTACATGGTAGAATAGCTCTTGGGAGCTAGAAGAATTGCTTCAGGTTACCAGGAGGCTGTCTGTATTCGAAGCATAAGTGGATCTGTGTTGCAACTTGATCCTACCCCCAAGAGAAATGACTTCATGCTGATGCCCCCAAATCTAAACCCTGGTTCCAAGCATTGTAGACAGAGCACTCATCCTGCATCCGTTTGTTTTTAGTAATTTGGAGGTAATTCATCCCCGCCCTCTTGCATTTACGCTGGATTTCTCTCACAGAGAATATCTCTAGCGTCTTTCTCTGAGTTAGGTTTAAGCCCGTTTCTTCTCATGGCCCTTCAGTGTTGACTGACATCCAGCAGCCGTCTCTCATTGATCGTGGTTTTAAACACCTGTATAGATGCAGGCTGCATTTCTGCACATCCGTGTTCCACGAGCGGTTGCTTTCAGAGCCAGCGTTCCAAACAGAAGGACGTGCTGCTTCTGCATCCCAAGTAATCGCCTGGGTTACACAACAGTTTCCCCCCAACTCAGGCAGCGCAGAGCAGTGGCTGCTCTCACAGAGGATCCGGGTTCAGTTGCCAGCACCCACATGGTGGCCAGTGACCATGTGTAATCCCTGTTCCAGGGGGTCTGGACCTTCTTGCCATGTACAGTGGGCACTATACACATGTGGTATACATACATACATGTAGGCAAACACTTTTATACGTAAAAAAAAAATCTAAAAAAAAAAAAGCAATCAGATCTGTGCCCTCTGCTGTTCATAGTGCTGTTGGGGATTACCCAGAGGAAAGGTTGTTTGCAAACTGTGAAGTGCTTCCGCTGCAACCATGTATGACCCATGGCACCTTTTACCAATCCCAATTTTTCTTACAGGTCCTTGAGCCTCGTTTTAATGTGGAAACCATGGCTCAGTTGTTGAACATTCCACCAAATAAAACCTTGCTGCGCAGACATTTGGCCACCCATTTCAACCTTCTGATTGGTGCTGAGGCCCAGCACCAGAAGCGGGATGCCATGGAGTTACCAGATTATGTATTGCTAACAGCTACTGCCAGAGTGAAGGTTGGTTCGTTTGGTCGTTGTGTAGTGTTTGCAGAGGCCCCATCATTCCATCTTTTGAGAGTTGCTCAGTTTTATTGATGAGATAAAAAAAAGTCTATACGTACACATATTTATGACGTTCAGGAGCAGTTAAGGGACTGCCTGTTTGAAAGTTCCTGCTGAAGTCGTTTGTCATATTAGAGTTAGAGGTGACACTGGCTTCTGTCGTCAGCGCATTGCCGATGCTGAGGTCTCTGGCTTGGGCCCAGTTTACCATTGCAGAGGTTTTGCTTTCCTGTTGGTGAATGGGTATAAGAAGAGGACTTGGGGTGGGAATAACAGAGTGGTGAACACATGCCTGCCAGGCATGAAGCCTGGGTTTGATCTCAGTGCTGCTGCTAAGTAAATGAACCCATAAGTTTCTCCTTGCAGATATTCAGCTTGTTTGGTTTATAAGTCAAAAAAATCTTCTTAAGGAGAGCATCAAAACCAGGGGTTGCTATTCCTGCCTATAATCCCAGCATGCAAGTGGCTAAGGCAGAAGGATTGCAAACTCAGGGTTGATCTGAGCTACACATAAAGACTGTGGGGTGTCTTTTACTTGCCAGGGTCTGAGGGTTATAGAAGATTACTTTTCTATCGGGTTATTCCTGTGTTAACTTGTTTGTATGTGTTATTTCCACATCCTTAATGTGAAGGAAGCTTAGGAGTTCTAGAAATATATGCCAAGCTCTCTTTGCTTTTACCCTGTCTGACTTTGAATTCCTTCCTCCTTGGGGGTTTAGAGACTAAGATGAAGTTTCTCTCCTAAAGATCAGTAGACACTTTCTCTCCAAGAGTGTGGAGTCTTTGACCACTCACCAGTCCTCCTAAGAGGCGGACTAGGCAACAAAGTAACCGCAGCTTCACTGTCTGTCGGCCCTTCCCTCTCTCCATTGCTCTTCTCCATCCAATTTGGGATTCAACCTAGGGTCTTCACCATATTAGGCAAATGCTCTACCGTTGACCTATATACCCCAGTCTGTCCCTTCCTTTAAATTTTTTTTGATTGTTTGTTTTTTCGAGACAGAGTTTCTTTGTGGCTTTTTGAGCCTGTCCTGGAACTAGCTCTTGCAGACTAGGCTGGCCTCGAACTCACAGAGATCCACCGCCTCTGCCTCCCGAGTGCTGGGATTAAAGGCGTGCACTGCCACTTTTTTTTTTTTAATTTAGAGCCAGGCTCTTATTCAGTGGCCCAGGCAGGCCTTAAGCTTGTGATTCTCCTGCCTCAGCTTCCAAGGAGCTGTGGCTGGTGGCAGGCCTGTGCCACTAGACCAGTTATGACCACCGTCTTTTACTGATCTTAAGATTGACTTGTTTTGCACAATTTGACTCTCCTCTGAGAAGCAAATCTATTGTCTTAAATCCTATCTAATGCAAACAAAGGATCTTGACATATCCAGTCTGTGTCCTCACAGTGAGATTCACCTTTTGAGAGTTACACCAAGGCCATGATGCATTGCTTGTGTGTCCAGGATACTTCTGGCTTTCTTGTGATAGTTTGATCATCCAGGTTGCTTGCTTTGTGTGATGAAGTGTTATTAGTTCTTTGTTATAGGAGCTTTATCAAATTCCTGCGTGCCTTTTTGTTTGCTTTTAAAGCCAAAGAAACTGACCTTTAGCAACTTTGGGAACCTGAGGAAGAAGAAGCAAGAAGATGGAGAGGAATACGTTTGTCCCATGGAACTGGGCCACGCTTCGGGGAGTAGCTCCCAGAAGGGGTTTAGAGCTGGCTTGGACATGCGCTTGTATGAAGAGGATGATTTGGATCGGTTAGAGCAGGTAAGCCCTGTACTGTGTACCCACAGGCACTCAGATGAACCATGGAAGCTTTGCACACTGTCACTCATGAAGTTTGCCGTCTTCTCATGCCTGAAAATAAAAATTGTGAAGTATTCTGAATACCCGCAGGTTGCCACCTGCTTCCCGGTGCTGTCCTCGGCACTTGGCGTTCTTTATCGTCGGTACTGACTGAAGACCTGGGAAGTGTTTTCAGAGGGGACACAGAGGCACAGGATCCCTGTGGCCACCGCTGCATTCTGTGCCACTTAAACGTTCTTCCTACTTTACTTTCGTGGATTTATCTGCCCTTCTGAAACTGTGCGAGTGAGTTTGTCACACTGTGGCTTGTTCTTGGCAGATGGAGGATTCAGAAGGAACCGTGAGACAGATAGGTGCGTTCTCCGAAGGCATCAACAATCTCACAGTAAGTGTGGACAGGGAGTTGAAAATGTTACTCTAAAAGTATCCAAAGCCACAAACACCCACTTGCCTGTCGGCAGGTGTGTGGTGCTGAGCTCTGTCCCTTGTTTTCTAGCACATGTTAAAGGAAGATGACATGTTTAAAGATTTTGCTGCCCGCTCCCCCAGTGCCAGCATCACAGATGAAGACTCCAACGTTTGACCGGAGCACCCAGGCAGGACCAGGCGCACAGATGTCGTTTTCCAACTTCTTTCAAATAGCATGTGCAACAGGTGGCAGGTTGTGCATTGTTAATTGTTCCAACTTCTGCTCACTCAGAAGTGGGGCTGTATCACAGAGGAATGATGTCAATTCTGAAGAGAAACGAGACGCTGGTGAACGGAAGTCTGCTCGCTCTGCCTCTATTCAATGTAAAGTCTGTGATATATTCTATTTAAAGTGTTGCGTTTAAGGTTGGGTGTTTTGCCAGAGTGCTTCATTCTCATCCCCAGGACAGAGGTTTGGCCACATCAGTGTTCCCTGCAGCCGTCTAAGCTGAACGTGCTGCTCTCTAGACCCAAGTGCTCACCACATTCGGTGCCGCTAAACGCCACGCACCTCCACTGGCCCCTGACTGTCTTATTTTTATATATTTTTCTAAATATGTGTGTATATATACAGTATATAGAAAACAGAACTTTTATTTTGTGACACAGGATCCAAAGATCGTATTAAAAACAAAGAAACCCCAGTGTTCTCAATTTTTATATACCAGCAGATTCCTGGAGATCTCAGTCCCTTTTCCCCCTCCATTGGTACATTTTCACGTGACATACACTTCTGTGATTCCCACAAACTCACAGAGCAGTTTAGAAGCTTCAGCTTTAATCTTGACTCCATCTGCTTTATAACGGATCCTTTGGATGCTCCTATACCCCTCAGGAAAGTTTCTGTTAGAATGACTTTGGAGAAACCCAAACCAAAACAGAACCTTTGCATATTAAGTCTCTCGTTTTCTTCTTTGCCGAATACACCATGACGCTGAGCTAAGGAGCCCACCTCGCCATGCTGACCATATCTTACACTCACACTGTCAACTTAGGGAGCTCCGTGTTATTTCAGTCAGGGTCCAGTACTCTGAAGCTGCAGGATGTTTTCTAATGGTTTTCCTGTCCAGTGGCATATTGCTCATGTTTTTTGTAACACACGGCCCTAAAGCTCTTTGTAAAGAAAATAGAAAACCGAGAGCAGCTGTGCCTGTGGCATGTGTGTGTGTGTTTTCAGTGGTGTTGGGGACAATCTGTTTTTCATCCAGGATTACACATAACGAGACCAACTGTGTACAGACAGGAGCTCACACACTGGGGCACAGGGGGACAGTTCAGTGTATGGTAATAGATTTGGTGATAACCATTTCTAAATGTGAGCGGTGTTCCTTCTATATGCTCAGCAGATCATGAAGCTGTTCGTGTGAAGGTTGTAACGCCACTCTTTACTTCTAACTGAAATTATCTGATTCTCGCCCTTCCCCTTCATGATCGATGACGTTATTGGCTTCTTCCTATACTGGGATTTTAGTTTAACATGAATAAATATCACCATTTGAAAAGCTCAATTTGTTATTAGACCCTGGTTGCAATGCCAGCAGACTGTTACAGATGCCAAATACTCTTTATTAAGGACAACGTAACAACCGATGATATGTGATGAAGATAAAAACTTTTGATTATATATTTTATTTACAAAAGTATTATGCACTGTTGGCATTTCCTTATGAAGAGAAATAAAGTCAATTGATAACTGCCTTGTGTTTTTAGTTGTCATTATTTAGTGTTCCTTTGTTCAGAATAACAGTCTTGTTCCTGGCAGCAAAACAGGCTATCATATATAAACTTGCCTATGTTTGTTTGAGTTGGGTTCACAGCATCAATCACAGACGAACTGAGATCTCTACTTAAGAAGTATATATAAAAGGAAAGATGAACAGCACACCTGGGGAATGAATTGTCAGGGCAGAAGTGACTTGCAAACGTGGAGATATTGGCTGGAGAGAAAGGATATATGACTCCAACCTGTACTCTCACGTACTGGTTTTCATTTGACTGTTTTTTTTGGAAATAGGAACCACATTTAGGCAGAGCTTACCAAAGATCTCCATAACCTGGAGAAGGACAGGTGTTTTTTGTGAAATTGTCATTTGTCACTTGGCAGGCGGCAGGAATCTATGAGTACAACACACCCAATTGTCAAACAGGAAGCCGTCCCTCACATGTTTGCCCAACCTCAGGCCTATATGGCTAGCCACACCAAAAAAATCTGTGGCATTAGGAAGCTGGTGACAGTCTCGACAGACTTGGTTTGATGAAGAAACTCTCCTCTTAAAGAGAAGCGGTTCCTGGTGACATTCCCATGTCTGGTGGCTAAGAGGAGCATCTCCTGGGGGCAGGGGAAAAATGGGACAAAAAGCTTCACAGCAAGCTCCAAAGGACAGCCAGGAGGTTCTCGCCATGTGCGAGGTGGTCAGTGCAGCTGTTGCCCACGCAGCGCAGAAGCTAAAGGAGTACCTCGGGTTTGAGTATCCACTGAGCAGACTCTGCCTTGCAGCAAGTACGCTGAGTGAGCTCTTCCTCGTCCATTTCATCACTTTCTGCCAGGAACGGGGAGCCGATGAGTGGCTCACCACCACCAGGATGACCAAGCACCAGGCCTTGCTGTTCGGAGCAGATTGGATTTGGACCTTCTGGGGACCTGATAAGCAAATAAGGCTTCAGGTGGCAGTGCAGGCCCTGAGGATGGCTGCTCCTCCTCCTCTGAGGGACCCAAAATCCTGTGAGTCAAAGGGAGAGGAGTCTTGGAAAAAAGGCAGATTTGATAAGCTGCAAGAGTTCTGTAACTTGGTGGGAGAGGACTGTCTGGGCCTGTTTATTGTCTTCAGTGTCCCCGGGAGGCCTAAAGCCATCAGAGGTGTTGTCCTGGAGAGTGTCAGAAATGTGATGGTGGAGAGCCAGCTGCCAGGACGCAAGGCTGTGGAACAGTTTGTACTGGAGACAGAGGAGTGTGTCTCCATCAAGGAGCTGCTGGAAAACTGTCTGAGTAAGAGAGATGGACCGAGTGACATGGGCAAGGTTTATATTAGCATTCTCTAAACTGGGCATGTTGCTGTGACTGGTCCGTAAGATAAAACAGGAAAAAAAAATCTGCAGAAGGGGGCTAACCCCCACAGTGACTGAAAGTGATTACCTGGGGCAATAACTTGTTCATGTCACAATTCTGGAAAGGAAAAAAAAAACCCTCTAGATATGTCTTGGGGAAATTTAATTTAGTCTTTGTTTATTCTAAAATAAAAATTGGGGGAGAAAATTATAAAGTTGTGCATAAATTTTGATTTGCAAAACAAAAGTTGTCTTTGTTTGAACTTATCTCATAGCCGTAAGCCTAAAACGTTATTGCTATTGTCTGGGGAGCAACTACTGAGCAGGTGTAAGGACACCTGGGGTGCCAGTCTTCCCACACTGGTCCCCCGAGCTGAACCTCCACTTAGGATCCTTCCCAGTAATTCTGCATACATGACTTTGAAAAGATTAAACTTAGGATTCAGTTGGGTGTTACCTTTACCCGTGATTTACTAAGTCACCTGTGAAAGAATTCCTTCATACAATGTCTGTATTTGCAGTAACAAATAGGTCTTTAAACAGAACAGTCATTTATGCTGAAGAGTCTTTGTAGGCTTAACAATACAAGGAGTAATGGCCATTATTTATTTATTGAACTCATGTTGGGCCTAGTGATTTACATATCGTATAATTGCATATAAGGCTCTAATTAGAAGTAGGTATTTGTTTCTATTTGTCAAACCAAAGATGTGTGTTATTCCCAAGTCATGAGTTGCTAACAAAAAGTTCCAAATTGTCTAGCAATGTATGAAGTAGATTTGCCTCTTAGCAGCTGCAAGTGCAGTGATCACAGACATGTTCCCTACAAGGAAGCTGGTAGTTGTCTTTCTCTTCCTCACTCCTCCTCATACTCTTCACTGTCCCTTATTTGTTTGTTTTTATTTTTGAGACAAGTTTTCTCCATGTAACAGTCCTGGAACTCACTTTGTAAACCAGACTGGCCTCAAACTCATAGAGATCCTCCTGCTTCTGCATCTCAAGTACTGGGATTAAAGGCGTGTGCACCACCACTGCACAGCTTAACCTGTGCCCTAGAGTGCAGCCCTTGTCAAACATGGTCTTAAGTGGTGCGGTGGAACCATTGTCCTAGCACTGGGGAGGCTGAGGTAGGATGGCTGTGAGTTTGAGGCCCAACCTGGGGTACATGGTG
Organism: Ondatra zibethicus; assembly: GCA_004026605.1. Classification (NCBI taxonomy): domain Eukaryota; kingdom Metazoa; phylum Chordata; class Mammalia; order Rodentia; family Cricetidae; genus Ondatra; species Ondatra zibethicus. The sequence goes on from PVIU01012201.1 coordinate 49,456, forward strand.
AGTTCCAGGTCAGCAAAGGTTATGCAATGAAACCTGTGTCCAAACAACACAGACCGAATATCTCCACGCTCACCCCCCAACAACATTTTTTTTTTCATTCTGACAGGGCTTCCCATGGCCTTGGTCCTGTCTGTGTTTTGAAATCTAGAGCTCTTGCAAAGCTAGATGACATCACTGTGAGCAAGGTGGTAGCAGGGAGCATACCGGGCTGCCATCTAAAGTAAGAAGTGCATTTGATGTTAGGATCTGCATCACTGGGGCTTGTCTGGTTCTGTGGAGTCTGTTCCAGGACTGCTAACCAGGTCACAGGTAAAGGTCAGAACTGAACCCTGTGCTCTCTCCTTCTATTTATTCAGTCCCTGAGCTGGGTTTTCTTAGGTTGCAAGTTTCTTCCTCCACTTTGCACTTTGGTGCCCTATTCTGGGGCTCAGGCATCTAGTTATGACTATCCAGTGCATTGCTAACACTGCTTATCTAATTGGCCCTCCGCTGACTCCATCCTTCTCAACAGGCCATTGTCACTTCCCAGGGTGCTTTGGTAATCTTTTTTGCTTTGTCCCTCTCCTGCCTCCATTCCACTGTGTAAATGTCATTTCTTCTATTAAACTTCTGAGATGTGCCATTTGATTTCTTCTTGAATCCTAATGCCTCCTAGTTTTTCCATTCAAAGGTTAAGGATGACGGGAGTGGGAAGGGCGTGACCCATACCTGCACTCTGGAGGCTGAGGCAAGAGAATTCTCACAAATTCATATCCAGCCTGCATACGCTTTCAAAAACAAAACAAGGGGCCGGAGAGATGGCTCAGAGGTTAAGAGCACTGCCTGCTCTTCCAAAGGTCCTGAGTTCAATTCCCAGCAACCACATGGTGGTTCACAACCATTTTAATGGGGTCTGGTGCCCTCTTCTGGCCTGCAGGCATACACACAGACAGAATATTGTATACATAATAAATAAATAAATATATATAAAAAAGATGACAGTACCTGTTTTGTAGTGCTGCTATTGATTATCTGAAATCCAGAGTCTTCTGTAGTTGTATCAAAGAGTTCCACAATAGCCGGGAATGGAGTATAACAAAGGTTTATTTATTTGGAGATAAACTCACAGTCCTCTATGTGCGCTGGGAACTGAATCCAGCAGTACAAAGGGACCGCACATACTTCCTGTCTGTGCTTCAGTACCTGAGGCCATGCTCAAAATGGGCAGTAGCTGAAAGGCTATTGGCTGAAGGAGTTCCCACAATACCTCCCCCTTTTGTCTAAATAAGAGGGTTCTAAGTCTAATGCAAAACTATATAAAATAAGAATGAATACCTAGTATTGTCCATGGAAAAGAAGAGACAAAAACATACATAAAAGTTAGAATTACAACCAGCATGAACAAAATCAAGCAATAAACATGCTAAATTTTTCAATAGTTATATCTTAAGAGTCTTAAGTCTTACAATAAAAATGTCTTTGCTAAGTCATGAGAAGAAAGTAACTACAACTATCTCGTCTTCAACCCCATTGAAGATGTAAGAAGGGAAATAATATTACTTGAGTAACAGGGAGTGCAATCAAGCAACTTCCAAAAGGTACAAAAAATGACAGAGACAACCGGCTACCTGGGCAATCACCCAAAGTCTCATTTGCAGTGTTGGGGAAGCCAACTTTGGCTGAGGCCTGGAGCATCTGACAGACCATTTTCAGAGGCTGGAAAATTGGAAAGACTGCCTTACCCTGTCTTAGCAAGGTTCAGCAGTCTTTTTGCTTATATCCTGCTTGTCCAGTCTGGACACCATGCATCTTGTCAGTGGTCAAGGCATGGGCAGTTCTTTGCCCAAAGGCCAGTTTTGCCAAGAAGAAAACAAGCTCCAAGTGGAGTGTCTCTGGTGCCCAACATTCTCTTGGGAATAGATTGGTGCTACCAGGAGCAGTCATGTCTCAGGGCAACAGAATCCTGAGTTATTTAAATGCCACATTCTACAGCTCTTTGAAGTGTTTGAAGATCACCTTTCTATGTGAAATACAATCTTTGTGCATCTAGAGAACCTGACTATAACTTATATAGTCTAAGTATAAGTATGACAAACATGGGTGACTATTGACCTGTAATTCTTAATACCTATATAGCTTAAAGAGTAAGGTTTCACTGCCAGGCGGTGGTGGTGCACGCCTTTAATCCCAGCACTCGGGAGGCAGAGGCAGGTGGATCTCTGTGAGTTCGAGGCCAGCTTGGTCTACAAGAGCTAGTTCCAGGACAGGCTCCAAAGCCACAAAGAAACCCTGTCTTGAAAAACCAAAAAAAAAAAAAAAAAAAAAAAGACTAAGGCTTCACATTAAAAAAAAATAAACAATCTTTAAACAAATGTGTAGCAAATGAGGGCAATGACCTCAAAATGTAAACAGTATTAAGTATCATGATCAGAGGTAGAAATGCATAGTGCAATATGATAAGTATATCCTAAAATTACATCTTAAGCAGAGGTAGAAACATGCATACAAACAATATGAGAAAATAACGTTGCATAGGTGCAAAAATATTGTAAACAGAAATCGCATATTCAATATAACATACAATTTGAATTTATATCAATATAGGAGAATCTATACCAATGTAAACTGTCTATAGTTAATAGCTCAATAAGTAAAGACACTAATCTACTTATCATCCCATCGTACCCATTCCCTTTTTTTTCAAAAGAGATTCCTGAGCCTAATCTCATTTCCACCCCCAACCCTATACTACTAATAACCAACCCCTAACAGATGACTGAGGAAAAATTTTGTTGGGAGAGGGTGATGTGGGATTCCCCTCTGTATGATATGAATATGTTTTATTACCATTGGTTAATAGAGAAGCTGTTTTGTCCAATGGCTTAGCAAAGTAAAGCCAGGCAGGAAAACCAAACAGAGATATATATATAGAGTAGGCAGAGTCAGAGAGATGACGTAGCTGCCGAAGGAGAGGCTGTCAGAACCTCACTGGTAGGCCACAGCCTTGTGGTAAAATATAAAATAATAGCAATTGGTTAATTTAATATGTAAGAACTAGCTAAGAATACGCATGAGCCATTGGTCAAACAGTGTTGTAATTAATATAGTTTCTGTGTGATTATTCAGGTAAGGGTGGCCGGGAACGAACAAGCAGTCTTCGGTTACAAAAAGGGCTGTTTTCTAGAATTACTTCCAGCTGGCATGGGGGCAATATTATTTCTATGTGATCCTGTAAAAACTAAAATGATGGTAAGTTTCAAGATGGCTGTCTGGTAGAATTGCAGATAGTCTTGAATAGTCCATAGGGTTTTCCTGAAGTTCTGGTCAGAACGTAAGAAGGTGCAGCATCTCCACTAGCCAAGTTGGAATCATCTTGAGCAGTTTATAGCCCAAAACCCATCTTAGAGTACAACAGTCTTCCGTGAAATTCAAGCCCACTGAGTCCCTCTCCTACCCAGCACACGGGATGTGCAGAGAACACAGATAGAAAAATGTTATTTCAGTATGGGCAAAGCCTTCTGCCCACTGAGCCTTGTATTCAATTGTGAATATACCTTGCAAGTTTAAGAAACAGCAACCCCTAAAACCCCTCCTGTTAGGAGTGGTCTCTCAGACAAAGCCTGGGGAAAGCAAAGGAAGAATTTTTGTAATCTCCGTGGTACCTCATAACTTCAGGAGAGAAACGAGTACACAGTCTCTTCAGCCTTTCTTTTCCATCCTTGACACACGTATTCAGCCCAAGCCCTCACCTTAAGGAAGTTAGAATGAAGAACAACTAGAAGCCAGTCCTATTCTGGAAAGGGGCATGTGATGTCGTGTTTAGTATCGCAGTAAACGAGTACCAGCACACGCGATTACTTATCTATTTAACTTTAAACAAAATAAGATAGGGCTAAGGATAAAGCCCAGGGGTAGAATGCTTGCCTAATGTACGAAGTCTGTGAACACACTCACAGATTATCATTTAATGTCTGTTGGACAAAGGCCTGTTTTATGCGCTGTCAGTCCCACTCCCAGCACTGAGAAGAAAATGAACATTAAGGAATATGAACTGCTGATGCCGAGCTCCATTTTCTCTCTAGTGGCATGGTATTTGTGACGGTGCTCAATCACAGATTGTTAGCTGTTGGCTGTGGTTTTCTGTTCCGCCCGGTCCTGCAGCCGTTAAGTCCCAATTAATAACACAGAGGACTACATTAGTTATAAACCAATTGGCCCATTAGCTCAGGTTTCTTATTAACTCTTATAACTTATATAGCCCATTGTTAGCCCATTATTCTTGTCTGTGTTAGCCACGTGGCTCAGTAACTTATTCAGCAAGACAGTCTTATCTTGCTTCTTCTGTGGCTGGGTTACAACTGTAGACTAGGACTTCCTTCTTCCCAGAATTCTCCTGTTCTCATTGACCTGCCTCTACTTCCTGTCTGATTGTCCCGCCTATACTTCCTGCCTGGCTACTGGCCAATCAGCATTTATTTAAAATAGAATTGACAGAATATAGACCATTGTCCCACACCAGTTAACTTAGTTGGATTTAGAATTGCTAGAATTGCTTACAGGTCTGAATGTGGCTGGGAGTTTGGAAGGCCTGTGGAGTGTGAGCAGCGCTCTCCCATGAGCTCGGAGCCTTAGACCTAGTAGAAAGGAGAAGGAGAGTTAAGCACCAGCATTCATGAATCTGCTTTCTGACTGGAGAGGCTGCTCATCACCAGCCTCGAGATTCTGCTGCCATGATGCACTGTCTCCTTAGCCTGTGAGCTGGAATTCCCCTTCTTCCTTAAGCTGCTTCAGTGGGGCATCCTGTCCCAGCATCGAGAGGAGCTGATCCTGCGCCCCACAGTGTGGAATCCACAGCATCGAGAGGAGCTGATCCTGCGCCACACAGTGTGGAATCCACAGCTGCTTTTGCCTTGTATCCAATGAGCATGTTCCTTAAAACAAAGGTTTAGTATGAAAGGACAGGTCTATTCACAGGTTATCACTTAGTGTCCACTGGACAAAGGCCTGTTTTACGCCCTGTCAATCCAACCATGGAAAGAAAGGAGTTCCCATCCTTGGGGGTTTTCTATCTTATGGTGAATGGCACAATAAATATATGTATGTATATTTCCAGTTCATCTTTAGGTACTACTAAGGATCTTGTTAAGAAAGGGCACAAAGGCCGGTGAGATGGCTCAGTTGGTACTGGTTTCTTTTTTAGGTAGGATCTAAGTACATAATGTGTAGCCTCGTCTGGTCTTGAACTTGCAATCCTTCTGCCTCTGAAATTCTGGGTGCCCTCCCCCTGAAAAAACCCAACAACAGAAATTGGGCTAGCAAGGTGGATCAGTGGTAGAGGCCCTTGCTTCCATGCCTGAGTTCCAACCTGAGTTCGATAACTGCAACTCAAAGGGTGGAGAGAGAGAACTGGTTCTGACCTCATGAATGACGTGCAGATGTGTACACGGGTGTGTGTGCACACACGCAAGCACACACACACAAGCTATTTAAGTTAAAAAAAAAGGCTAAAAATAATGCTCAAAAGACACCTAGACTAATTAACCAACACAGAGGAGGGAAACTGAGGTATATTTTTAAAAATCTCGAGGTAGTTTTAACGTTCAACCAAGTCTGAGAGAGACCTATGTTTTCTTCACTTTGCGGCACTAGCTGACTTGGAACTCACTATGCAGACCATCAGGCTGGCCTCCAACACACAGAGATCCACTTGCCTCGGCTGAGTGCTGGGATAAAAGGTGTGCGCCACTATGCCCCATGGAGACCCACTTTTTTCTTAAGTTTATTTATTTATTTGCGAGTTTATTTTATATGTGTGGCTGTTTTGCTTGCACGTCTGTCTATGCACCCCATACATGCCTGGTACCTGTGGAAACCAGAAGAGGGCATTGTAATGAATTACAGAATACTGTGGCCACCATAGGGATGCCAGGAATCGAAATAGGACCCTCTGGCAAAGCAGTTGCTGCTCCTAACCGCTGAGCCACCTCTCACGTGTGTGTGCATGAGTCCCCCAGCACCATCCATGTCTCTTAAGCAGCTCCGTCTATTATATGAGATAACCAGTGCTGTGCTGGCAGTTGAAGAGGCTGCATGTTCTATTCTTGCCTGGATACTTAGAAACAGATGCACTTCCTCCACATACTTTCTATGAAGAACTTAGTTTTTATTCAAGTTATCTCTTATATCAAGCTAGGCTTTAAATGTTATAAAAGACCATTTAAATGAAGGTTTAATATTTAAAAATATTCTACCCAAAATTACCTATATAATCTGTAGGGATCAATGAAAACTGAAAATGTGGAGCCTCCTTCCAGAATTTGCTAACAATTTTAAGTCAGCAGGAGAGGTGCCTTAAACTAAGTGCAGGGCCTCTCTAAATGCAAATCATGTGCCCCAGAGGCCTTCTCCTGGCCTTTGTAACATTTTAAACTATTTCGTTTAAGAGGTTGAAAAAGTATTTTTATTATGGATGAGTGATTGTACCTCCAAAGTCCTTCCCACGTTAAAAAAAAAATTACATGGAGTTTAGAAACATCTATTGCCAAACTATACAAAGCTTTATACTGTGAAACGCCTTTGCCTACTGATAATGTTCTAAAGGAGTTATTTCTTGTAAAGTTTATTTTTAATTGTGGTGTGTGTGTGTGTGTGTGCGTGCGTGCATGTGTGTGCGCAGTTCCAAGTATCCATGGAAGCCAGATCCCCCTGAAGCTGGAGTTACTTGAGGTTGTGAGCCTTTCTACATCGGTACTAGGAATCCAGCTCTGGTCTTCTGCAGGAACAAGACATGAACAGACAAAATTTAAACTCAAAGAATCTAGTTCAGAATCTAGGCCATTTCTTTAAACTGCTGGAGGATGCAGCGATACCCCTGCCCTACACATACACACACACACACACACACACACACACACACACACACACACACACACACACACACACACACACACACACACACACACACACACACACACACACACACACACACACACACACACACACACACACACACACACACACACACACGCGCTAGGTGTTATGGCCCTTTCCTATAATCCCAGCACTTGAGAGACTGGAGCAATATGACTGAAAAGACTGAAGTAGAAGAAAGTAAGGAAATGGAAGAAATTAGAAAACGGGGCTGGAGAGGTGGCCCATAGGTTAAGCAGAGGTGACCAGGTTCCAGTTCCAGCACACACACAAAAAAAAGCTCACAAGCGCTAATTCCCGGCCCTCTGCTGGCTGCTGTGAGCAATTGAAGGCACACGATGCTGAGCTATCAGGCACACACCAATATACGTAAAATACGTAAATAAAAAGGGAAGGAGGAAAATGTCTTGGAGCAGCCAAATTGTTCAAAACCAAACCAAACCAAAATAGAGCAGCAGACGGCGACTGCGAGACTTCCGGGTCAGAGAACCCCCCCCCCATCCATTCCACACAAGCCCCCCGGGGGCCACAGCTCCGCCAGCCCTTCGCCCAGCGCACTTCCGTTCTCACGTCTATGCACTTCCGGTCCCGCCCCCTCCGGGCGACGCGCTTCCGCTCCGGCTCGCCCTTCTCCACCATGGCGGTCGCGGCGCTGCAGCTGAGGCTAATCCTGTACCCGGGAGCGCGCGGCTTGCGCTCCTTCTCCTCGGCCGTCAGGCCCGCAGCCGGCCCGCGTGAGTGCGGGTGCGCCGCCGCGGGCTGGGGAACGGGGAGGGCTCCCCGTGGGGTGAGAGGCCGTGCAGACGAGGGGCTGCGAGCACGGGGCTGGGGGTGAGGGGGAGGCGGGCAGGCTCACCCCGCGGCGGACGCCTGCAGCTTCCCTTCCCCAGCTCCCTCTCCTGCAGGGCCTGCCCGCGCGCGGCCTCTTCCTTCCGCTCTTGCTCTCCTCTCATGGCAAACCTCGTCTTCCCCTCCCCCGCTGAAAAATCCGTCTGCACGTGGTTGCTGGATGAATTATAGATCCCTTCCTACGTCCTAGTGGCGCGTCGTGGTCTTCCGGTGTGTCCGCTCCCAGGTTTCCATTCTTCTGTTCTAGGTAGAAGTGTCCTAGGCCGAGTTGTGGAGGCTGGCGTGCTGGCTACACACGAGTAGACAAGTTACAGTAGAGTGTATTGTCTTGGAGAGTGTGGAGAATGACGTGCTGTTGAAGGAGTGGCTAACCAGGCAGGGTAAGACAGGGAGGTGAGACCTCAAAAGACAAGGCGCTTGAACAGTCTTGAAGTTTCGAGAGAGAAAGCAATGATCAAGGACGGCCGACCCGACCGGTTGTGTGGTCAGGGGGCCAGCGGCAGCCCAAGTTCAGCCAAGACGGTCTGAGCTTTAAGGGCTTGCAGGCATTCTTGGGTTTTGTTAGAAGTCGTTAGAACGGATGTACGATTTCTGCTTGTGAAAGGTCTCTGGCAGCTGCGTGGCAAACCCACTGCAGCAGGGGAAGGCTGCAAGACCAGTTTGGAAGCCTTTGCTATTCCAAATGAGGTGATGGTGACCCTGCAGAAGGTGATTTGGTTTGTAGGATGTGTTTTGAAGGTCAAGCCAAGAGGATTTATTGATGGGTTTGATGTGAGCGTTGAGGGTGTGAGATACTCAAGGAAGCTGGGCAGGTCCTTTCCTGAGCTATTGGGTGAGTGGCAGTGCCTTCTACAGGGGCTGGAAAGGAGGAAAGCAAGGCCTTTGCCACCTGCCTTGTCGGTGAAGCACATTAAATATCTTGGCCCTCTTCCGTTTTCTGTCCATTCTTCAGTGTCGGCCACACTGAATTTGTTTCCACATTCTCTTTCTAGCTGGGAAGAGGGCCAGACAAAGAGGGGCATGTGGTGCAGTGCAGATGTGGCCAGGTGCTGAGCATTGTTCCTGCTTCTCAGTAGCAAGTGTGATGCTGCAGGTGTCCCCAATCCGCATCACTGACAAGGGATGGTGCGCTCATTCCTTTGTGGATCCAGTCTAAATATGAATAGTGCCATAGAAGGGCCCTGGAGTGCCCATCATAGCAGTGATTAAAGGTTACCGCCATCGAGTTCCTGCTTTCTTTAATGTTCTTCCGCAGCTCGTTACCTTCTGACCAAGGGGTATCTCTTCAGAATACCTTGGAGTCTCATAGTTCCATCATTGCAAGAGGAATTCCTCTGAAAAATTCAAGCAAGCACGCTCTATGCACCCCCAGTCCACTGCAGCACCGTGGGCTGTGCGCAGTCAGAACTCTGGTACCAAGGATCTGGGGTTCCTAGAATCCTTCCATCGCCTTGACCTGGTTTGGAGTTTTTCTGCATGAAAACATCCAACAAACCTTAGATTCTTAGCAAGGAGAATGAAATGTATAATCAATGTCATGTAGTCTAGTTAAGGGGCAAGTACTGCCTGAAAAGTTTATTTTTCTAAAACCCAAAGAATGAAATGTAAGACTGTGGACTCCTTCCTGAATCTGCCTGTCGTTCTGATGCAGAGCCATGCTAATCTCCGCGTGGATCCAGCCTTGCTGTCTGAGCTGCAGAAGCTGGCCTTACACATCTCGCCCGCCTGCTTTCATGGTTGCCCCCCACTAGCTCTCGAGCCTTAGCTTCAAGTTTGTGTCCTCTGGAATTATTGCCCACTTTATTCTTTAGTGTTCTCCAGAGAGAAGGAACCTGTGGAGTGGATGCATGGGTGTGGGGTACTGCTGTGACAGTCTTGACCGTGTTTTAGGGAGGATTGGGAAGGACTTTGGGTTAGAAGAGCCATGGAGTGTTCAGAGCTCAGTGGTTTGTGCGGTTAGAGCCTTGAAGGTAAGAATGTTGAGAGCAGTGTGGAAGATGGAGCCCTGGCTTGTGAAGCTTCACAGGAAGCAAAGACTGCTGGGATGTTTGTGTCAAGAATCTGTGGTGTCTGGTCAGCCAGAGCTGACCGGAACGCCGGGCCGTGGTGGCGCTCGCCACCTGCACTCCTTTCATCCCAGCCCTTGGGAGGCAGAGGCAGAGGGTCTCTGTGAGATCGAGAACCTGGCCTACAAAGCAGATAACAGGACAGCCAGGACTGTTGCACAGAGAAATCCTATCTCAAAAAAAAACCCCACAAAAACAAACAAACCAAAAAACCAAACAACAACCAAGAGTCCAGAACAACTGAGGTTAAAACCTTTGTTTCACTGAAACAATCGATGCTTATTGGCTGGAGCTGAGAAATTGGCGGTGATTAAGAAGAGCTTGGCATCGTTGAGGTGAAATCTGGGACGTGTTTCCCAAGAGTCAGCACACAGAGGTGACCAAGATTGTACCTCCCTCTGGCAGCCCAACTTGGTAATGGTGGTACTGGTTTTGAAGGCATGAAGGGGTCTTGAAAAGCAGCTGAGGCTTGGCGCTGTGGGAGCCACGAGAGGCCGCTGAAGGTGCAGCTGCAGTAGCCATGAAAGCCCCAGGATTGAAGGGGCTGTGGAGAAAAGTCGAGGCTTTGCACCATAAAGATAGCTCAGAAGAGGCGTGGGTGAACGCAGCCGAGTTTCACGCTAACATTTGGAGATCTGGTACCGTGGGGTAGCCACCAAGAGCAGCAGCAGGTGTGGATCAGAGCTGGCCCTGAGCTGAGCAGGGCTGTGTGTGTGTGTGCACAGAGCCAGAGAAGTGACCCAAGCCCTTTGAGGAGTCCAGCTCATGAGTGAATCCCACATAATTGAACATTGAGTTGTTTATATTTTTTTGGAGATTAGTTTTTCTTTGTTCGGGTTGTTCCTGTGCCCTGGTTCTTCCCTCTTGAAGTAAGAATGTACTTGCTTTTGCCATGGAATTTCTTTGTTCCCACTTTCCATTTTGAACGTGAAGAAAATAGGTTGTCATTCCATTGTTCCCGAATGCCTTAAGTTGCCTTAGAACTGCAGCCAGTGATTTCGAACAATGCTACATTATGAATTTTTGTCTTTTAGGTCCAGCATCCAGAAGTGAAAGATCAATGAAAAGAAAGGTACACATGTATTTACTTGTCTCTGTCTTGATTTCTGAGTCTTAAAGTGAGGCTAAGGGTGCCATAGCCTGTTAATAGTGTAAGAACGCAGCAGCTTTAGGGGTAGACTCTCTCATGTGTGCCCAGAATACAGGTGTGAGCCAGAGTCCAGACTGGTGACACCTTTAGCAGTCAGCATTCACCCCATCAGTTCCTCCCTGGGCATCTTTAGGAGTTAAGGTCAGCTGACGAGCATGGAATGTGAATACCACGTGCCTGTCAGAAGACATCAACTCCCTGGAACTGGAGTTTCGGGTGGTTGTGAGCCACCTGATGTGGGTGCTGGGGACAGAATTTGGATCCTTTGCACAAACAGTAAATGCTCTCAACCACTGAGTCATGCTTTTAATCCCAAGCCCTCCTTTTTGCACGGAGGCTATCCCCTTCTGTGTACACTTTTGCGTCCATACAAGTGTATTAATGTGACTAAGCTTTCAAGTCACTGTCTTGGGTTTGGAGACATTATATATTTTTAAATCTATTTAGCTTTGAAATTTATCTCAAAGTGCTTCCTCTTTATGGTGAGTGTGTCTGTGTGTGAGTGTTGTGCACATATGGAGAAGAGAGCACAGCTTTCAGAGTCAGTTTTCTCTGCTCTGTGGGTCCCAGGGATAGAACTCTGGTTGTCAGGCTTGGTGGCACCTTTCCTTGCTGAGCTGGCTCTCTGGCCCCTAAATATTTACACTCTTTATTCCTCTTATTCCCAAGTTCCTCCCCCTGCCCCACCCACCTGTACTATTCCTCCCCCTGCCCCACCTGTACTATTCCTCCCCTGCCCCACCCACCTGTA